>OY759269.1:4987597-5025097 GCA_963662155.1 Lamellibrachia columna
TGTGTTCGGAAAATGGACTCAGCTAATCTGAGACAATCGTTTGATTTTTGCACCTCAATGAGGTGTTTTTATTTGTTTATTAATCGCGTATACATTAGCAATATCCATATTCAAATTGTTTAAGCCCACCCACCCACAACATTGCTACAACGCTTTTAAGTCTGTACTCGTGTAGGACCGCTCAAAGCGTTTAATATTTCACTGCCTGGCAGATATAGTGGTTCCAATACCGACTTGACCTTTCTGGGAAGCATTCAGCCTTACTGCGATTACTGCACGAAGACTATTCGTTCACATATCCACCATTGTCTGTAACCATGGTTACGACTTTCTGCAGTGTACATGATCACGAGAATGCCAAATCCTTTGGTTTTGTTGCGCCACTAAGCTCGGATTTTCCGAGGATATTGGCGCCAAACAAGTCATTTTATTATTATTATTATTATTTATATAGCTGAGGCAAGGTGACGTGAACGAAATTGACCAAGCTTCGAAATGGCAGCACCAGGGGTCGCACTCGGGTTCACTCGATTGTAAATCCGCTGTTCTAACCACCGCGTCACTGCACGCCCACTGACAGTGGCTGACAAATAGCAGCTGATAAGCAAATATTCCAATTTTGGTAGTTGCATTGGAATTTCATATCAAACATTTATTTATTAACAAATTGTATGCTTAAAACAGTTGTCTATTTTTTGCATTGATCCAAAGCAGTAATCAATAATTAATTATATTTTTTTGGCAATCATATAATATGCTTACGGCATACGCATCTAGGCAAAGGTTGAAAATATGCAATGAATTCAATATAATATTACGAAACCATGGTTGAAAACATTCACTCTTGCAGGCGAATGCACTTAATTAGCCACTTAGCCACAGCCGCATTACTGTGACGTTGTGGCGTCGCCCATTGCAATTGTTCTACACTACTAGCAGTGGATAGATGTCTACACACCGGGTGACACTGGCAGTGAATAGATGTCTAGACACCGGGTGACACTGGCAGTAACACATTGTAAATTCATTGAATGCAGCAGTTACACAAGAACCCGTAAAACTGACCCAGTAAACGGAGCTTAACATATAAACATCTGACACGAGCCTGCTAACCTCCTCTGGCTGTCAAAGGTACACCGGGCAAACAAGTGTTTAAAAAAAACGTGCTATCTACGCGTCTGACGATGTATGTCTTTGGGCGCTCTTCATGACCTTTCTCAGGGTGTGCCCTTTAAACTTGATTGAAAAGTGAATGTATGCCTGACAATAACAGGCTAACGTTGACCTTTTCAAAGCACCTCATATCTGTTCTGTTGATTGATGTACCCGATATGTTTAAGACAACTCGTTCAATTGCGTAAATATACGAACGTTTTTATGGATCCCAACTATGATACCAATGAATCCTTTTCAAGAACACGCAATCCACGTCAAAATAAACCATGCTTAAGCTCGCTACTGAACCTCGACAACATACCTTGAGGTAGACTGAGGACTGTCCTCGCAGACCTGTTCATTTCAAAGCCATGTCGACTTCTCTAGGAATCATTAAGCCTTGCTGCAATTACTGCGCGAAGATTAATTTGTTAACATATCCACCACTGTCTGTAGCCAGGTACTCATTTACAGCTGAGTGAACTGTGCCAACGTTGGGTAAACGAAATTGCCAATGGGGTTCTCTCGATTGAGAGTCTGACCTTCCAACTACTTCGCCACCGGCATTCATGAGTGACATTGTGCAGAAACATCAACCAACGCGTGGTTTAAGATCAACGGAGAAGTCACTTCTCGTCGTACCTGTGCCACGGACTGCAACTTATGGCGAACGTTGTTTCAGCCGACACACGGCCATACTGTGGAACGATTTGCCTGAGAACATTAAACAACTGAATACTCTCAACTCTTTCAAGAGAAACTTAAAACGCATCTCTTTAAACTGGCATACGATTGACGTGATTGAGTCACGCTCTCGTTTTAATGACATTGCTATATACCAATGACTTATCCGTAATGTTTTATTCGTGTGTGTACTATAAATGTAATATCTGTGTTTATTTATTTGTTATGTTTAAATCAGCTCCTTTACACAATCTACTTTTAAAACAATCTACATTTATGGTTTTATTTCATTTATGCAGTTTTATGTAAATTATGTATTTTATAGTTTTATTGAATTTATCCAGTTTCATGTAAAGCGCCTGAGAACATTTTATCTTAATTGGATTCTGGCGCTATATAAATTCCGATATAATAATAATAATAACACATCCACCACTGTCTGTAGCCAGGTACTCATTTACAACTGAGTCAACTGTGCCATGTTGGGTAAACGAAACTGCCAAAGTTTCGAAACGGCAGCAAGAGTATTCGAAACAGGGTTCTCTCGATTGAGAATCCGACGCTCTAAGTACCACGCCACCGCGCTCTAACTACCACGCCATCGCGCTCTAACTACCACGCCACCGCGCTCTAACTACCACGCCACCGCGCTCCCAATGGAGACCATTCTTCAAGCGTAAATAAACCTGGCCCGAGAAGTGTGTTTATTGCTTGTTTGGAACCTTGCTGCGTCGCATTCTATTTTATGTTCAAAAAGGTCGTCGTTCATACCCATATCTTTCACAACCCGTTTTGTGGTGACAGTCACAGGCATACGTTAACATTTTCAAAGCATCTCATACCTGTTCTGTTGATTGATGTACATGATATGTTTATGACAACTCGTTCAAGTGCGTAAATATACGACTATGATATCAACGAATCCGTTTTAAGAACACGCAATCCGTGTTAAATAAACCATGCTTAAGCACGCTACTGCACCTCGACAAAATACCTTGAGGTGAAGTCGTGTACGTTTCCGTTTTGTCTTGTCTTTTTGTAGAAACGCCGTCAGACTACTACATAAGCAAGGTACAGATGGATTGATAATGCTCGTATCACCAAACCTTTTAAACTTCTCCATCCTCTGTGGATATCCCACCAAATATTTGCATTTTGTACCACTATCCTGTTCGAGTAGCTGCTTATGCCGTCTACACCATCGACAGCGATAGGGTGACAGTTAGTTTTCCGTCAAGCAAACTATCTTTGTCCGATAATCACGAGTCTAATATTTGCCCTGTGTGTTAAAAGGGATACAAACTATTGTGTTAATACAAGTGATATGCTTCAAGGTACGTTCGTATATAGCGCGGTATCAAGTCCTCGAGACTTTTCAGAATTAACGTTAAAAGGAAACAAATTCATGTTTTTTGGCCTATGCACCTTTAAGAGTTATTAGAACATAACCATTTGCAACTAAAATCACGAATACCATGCCAGTGATTTACAATGAAAATCATGTTGAACAAATAGCTTCATAATGTCATATGCCAAATAAAAATCATAATCCTATACTTGCCAATAGTATATGGCCATGGCGTTTGCGTCTAAACTCAACTTATTTGACAAGATTTAACAAGATTGTCATCCAGGGTATATGCCCATATGGCAAATGGAAAAGAAGCCATTGGCTCATCGAGAGTCCAACATGTTTAATATATATGTAATCTGCCTCTTGAGATATGTGTCAACCTTGTTTTTAAACATATTCACGCTGCTGTAGATCATCTGTTCCATTGATCGATTGTCCTCTGTGAGAACGAGTACTTCCTGATATCCAATTTACACTGATCCTTTACTAATGTTACCCCATGTCCTAGTTACCTAGTTTTATTATCTTTCTTGAGTGAGAAAAGCTATTTCTATCAATATTTTCATACCCATTCAATATCTTAATTTGACTTCCTATTAACCGCCTTGTCTTCAGGGTTGTTAAACCACATTCTTTCAGTTCTTCATAACTAAGGTCTCTCAGTTCTGGAATCATTTTAGTTGCTCTCTTCCGTATTCTTTCAAGCGTTTCTATATCCTTCTTACGATTACAATACTCTAAATGAGGCCTAACTATTGTTTTATACAGAGGTATAATTAGCTTTTTCTCCTTTCATGTTATATTTCTCCTAATCAATCCAATAATTTAATTACCTTTTGAAGCTGTAATTCGACACTGCTCTGAAATTTTCATATCAGCGCTTATTTAACTCCTAAGTCCTTTTCTTTTAAATTAGTACCCAGAACAGTACCTCCCACTTTATAGTTTACATCCAAGTTTCCATGTCGTGTATGTAGGCATTCACATTTCCCAAAATTGAACCACATCTGCCATTTCTCAGACCATTTCACTAATATCTCTATATCATTTTGTAAATGTTGTTTATCACCATCATTGTTAACCATTCTAAACACTTTTGTGTCATCCGCAAATTTCAGTAGATTGCTTGTTATATTATCGTCCAAGTCATTGATATATGTTAAGAATAATAATAGGCCTAATACTGATCCTTGTGGTACACCACTCAAAACTGATTTCCAGTTTGAAACCTCCCCATCTACTACAACAAGCTGTTTTTATGTCAGTCAGCCATTGTTCTATCAAATCGATTATGCCATCCCCGATACCATGGGCTTTTAATTTCACTAGTAATCTTTGATGTGGCACTTTGTCAAATGCTTTCTGAAAATCTAAGTATATAATATCTACTGGTGATCCCTCGTCTAGCCACTTAGTGATTTCTTCCAAAAACATATTAGTTAAGCATGACCTCGCTTTTAGGAATCCATGTTGTGATGGATTTAATAATTTATGTCTAACAAGGAAGTCCACCATATGGTGTTTGATTACCTTTCTAATAATTTACAAATCACTAATGTTAACCTCACTGGTCTGAAATTCTCTGACTTATATCTCGAACCCTTTTTAAATAATGGTATTGCATTATGTTTTTTTACCATTCAACAGGAATCACTCCTTCTTTTAATGACATGGTGAACACTCTTGTAAATGGTATACTAATTTGTTCTACTGTTTCCATTAGCAGTTTTGGAGGAATTCCATCCACTGATTTATTGTCCTTCATTGCCTTTATTTTCTTAGCCACCATTTCTGGAGTTACAATTAACTGCCATAAATAGTCAGATTTTGCCTCCTGAAATTTAGTATCTGGAAATGGTAATGAACTAATATCCTCTGTGGTAAGCACTGAACTGAAGTATCCATTTAGGTCTTCCGCCATTAAAAACCTTGTAATATTATATTTCCAGCACTGTCTTCTAATTGTCCAACCTTGTCTCGTACGTTTTGTTTACTCCTAATATATGCATAAAAACTCTTGCTGTCATTTTTATGTTACATACTAATTTTTGCTCATAGTTTCTTTTAGGTTGTCTAATTTATTCGTAGCTGCATTTAATGCCTCGTTGTAAGTCCTTTCTGGTACGCATATAAACCCTCCACATAGTTTGTTTGTACGATATTTTTCTAATAGCTTCTTTTTGTTTGTACGCTATTTTTCTAATAGCTACTTTTGACAAGTGTTTCTTTCTAGAAAATGTTCCTTGTTTATTCAGTGGAACAAATTTATCAATGATACTCTCAATTTCAAATTTTAGAATGTTCAAACATTCAATTGCATCAACATTCTTATGCAACATATGGCTTTTGTTTATTAAATATAATATATTTAGTAAATAAAACCCTACGTTGGGAGCCGATGGTCTGGCATGCGGGCTACATGTCTTGCCCAGCATAGCTGGGATTGCATTAGGATGGTATAGATGCTTGGCAGGTCTGCTTGGGCAAGTACCTCAGTGTCTGGAATCCTGTCCTGCCACTTGATGTTGAGGAGTTTCCTGAGGCACGTTGTGTGGAAGTGATTCAGCTTCTTGGCATGGCGTTGGTACACTGTCCATGTTTCACATGCGTAGAGCAGCGTGGGGAGCACTATTGCCCTGTACACCTTCAGCTTGGTCTGTAGACTAATGCCTCTTCTGTTCCAGACATTGGCATGTAGTCTGCCGAAGGTCGCGCTGGCCCTTGCAATTCTGACGTTCACCTCGTCATCATTGGTGACATTTTGAGACACTGTGCTGCCAAGATAGGTGAACCTGTTCACTGCACTGAGTCTCTGACCGTTGACTGTGATGTTGGGCTCAACATAGGGTTTCCGTGGGGCCGGCTGGTGCAGTACTTCAGTCTTCTTTTTGCTGATGGTGAGACCGAAGTTTGAGCAGGCTATGGAAAATTTGTCTACGTTGCGTTGCATATCAGCTTCTGAGCTGGCGTTGAGGGCACAGTCATCAGCAAACAGGAAGTCCCTGATGATGTCTGTCTTGACCTTGGTTTTTGCTTGAAGTCTTCTGAGGTTGAACAGCTTGCCATCTGTACGGTACCTGAGGTCGATTCCAACGTCACCGTCTCTGAAAGCGTCAGTCAGCATTACGGAAAACATGAGGCTGAAAAGTGTTGGTGCCAAGACGCAGCCCTGCTTGACGCCGTTAGAGACAGGAAATGGCTCAGATGTCTCACCGTTGTCCTGAACTTGTGTTTTCATGCCAGCGTGGAATTGCTGCACCATGGAGATAAACTTCCGTGGGCATCCGTATTTGGCCATGATCTCCCACATACCCTCTCTGCTAACCGTATCGAAGGCCTTGGTCAGGTCGACATAGGTAGAGAACAGGTCAGAGTTCTGCTCCTGACATTTCTCTTGCAGCTGCCTTGCAGCAAACACCATGTCGGTGGTCCCGCGCTCTTTCCGGAATCCACACTGGCTCTCTGGTAGGAGTCCCTGGTCAAGGTGCGTTGTGAGACGGTTAAGCAGGATCCTGGCAAGTATCTTGCCTGCAATGGAGAGCAAGGATATACCTCGGTTGTTGTCGCAGACCTCATGATTTCCTTTTCGCTTGTCTTTGAACTCCTGGGGATCGTCTCCTGCTGCCACATGAGTAGAAACAGCTGATGGAGCTTTTCAGTCAAAGCTGAGCCACCTTCCTTGTAGACTTCGGCTGGAATGGAGTCTGAACCAGGAGCCTTGCCACTGGAGAGCAGACGGATCGCTTTCTGGGTCTCAAGCAAAGTTGGTGGGTCATCCAGCGCTTCATTGATGGGTACTTGGGGGAGACGGCTTATGGCTTCATTGTTGATGGATGAAGGGCGGTTCAGGACGCTGTTGAAGTGTTCAGCGCACTGCCCCATCTGTGTCCCTCCCTCCATACCTCTCTGTCTCCCTGAGTACCGCCTGCCCATCCCTTCGACCCCGTTTCTTCCCTCCAGTTCGTTCTACTGGCCGTTCTTCCCTGTGGCCGTCACTCTCTCGCCCTCATCCTGCGTGGGTCCCTATCGCTCCCTCTCGCTCCCTCCCTCTCTCTCTTTTGCTCCCTCTCGCTCCCTCTCGTTCCTTCTCTCTCCCTCTTGCTCCCTCTCTCTCCCTCTCCAGTTAAGCCTTTCTCCCGTGAATCCACTGAATTTACACATATATGCCTCTGATACGACTTATACGATAAATTTTAGTGGTTGAAAAAAAGTTGACAAGTGTATCCAGGTATCTGGATACACTTGAGCACTCGGGTGTTGTTGTGCGTCTGTATTCGTGACTATTTTAAGAGAAATGACACAACTCACAGTGTACATATATGAATATAGCAACATATCAGCCACGATCGCCGTTGAATATGGCTGTGCCCACAGGTTGTTATTAAGCGGTGAATGACAAATACAATTAATTGCGAAGTGCATACCCATGGCCTTGTGCAGGGTGGTACAAAGGCGCACCTCACGACATCCTAGTAGTAAATTGCTCTCTTGCATACATTTACCAAATAGGCTACCACTAATTTAGAATGGCCACGAGTTAGGCACACGCGATCGTAAAATACAGTTTCGTAGAGTCCACGACAGAGTTTTTTTCCATTTCCATGCAGGTGATCTTTTACTTCCACTGGCATAGACACTAGGTAGAAAGGACCAACGGCTTTCAGTGTCTTTCCCAACAAACACAGGCAAATCGTGGTGGACGAAATTGCCCAACGAAAACCTGGTCACACATACCTGGTTGCAGGGCTGGAGAGCAGAAATGTACTTAAGTACTAGTACAAGTACTCATGATTTTACGAAAAGTACTTAAGTCCAGTAGAAGTACATTTCAGTATTTTGATTTTGAGTCCACGACAAATATGTTTCCATTTCCCTGCGGGGGATCTTTTACTTCCACAGGCATAGGCACCAGGTAGAAAGGACCAACACTGACACCAAGTAAAAAGGACCAACGGTTTTAAGTGTCTCTTCCGAAAAACACAGGCAAGGTGGGGTGAACGAAATTGCCCAAGTTTCGAAACGGCAGCAGGTGGTATCCAACCCCCGTCGCCTCGGTTGACAGTCCGACGCTCTACCGTTGTTGGTTACAGGGCTGGGCAGTAGGACTTTTAAATGTACTCAAGTACCAGTACAAGTACTTTTCATTGACAAAGTACTTATGTCCCGCACACGTACATTTCGGTACTTTTTGTGGATTTTTTGCTACCATTGATTGATTGTACTTTAAAGTACTCGCTCTACCGTTGTATGCTTTGATCAGTTTATCCTAAAATGTACTAAACTGTATATAGGGTGGCTTCTGGCCCCTTATTAAATATTTATGTTATATTTTTAATATTTATACTTATACATACTCACTTGATGAGTGACATGTATACTTTTGTGTATCTTACTACTTGTCCAGCAGTTTAGAAACATATTTTTACTGACGAATCAAACATAGACGGTCGAAACATATCGGTCATAAATTCAAGGCGGCTCCTCGCGTGTGTTCAAACGAGACACGAAGGGATGTGCTGGCGACTAATATTTTAGCTGGTCGACTGACTGCATTTTACGATCGCGTGCGCCTAAACCCTAGTCGTTCTAAACTAGTGATGTTCCCATGCGATAAATGCATACTAAATAGTCTTGATTTGCACCTTTGTACCACCCTGCACTAGGTGAGTTTTCATGCACTTCGCAATTAATATAACTTTTTTGTTTTCAACACTTAATAATACGTGTGACTGACGTAGATATTCTTCCATGATGGACGCCCTTATTCACTATAAAAGACCCGGGGTGTGTATTCAACGGTTGTGTTGTTCGCTGTTTCCAGTCGGACGACGACAGACAACGACTAAGTCGGCAGAAGAGACTACTTTGAAGTAAGCACCGTTTATAAGCTGTCTTACCTGCGATGTAATGCGATTTGATTATTGTCAACATTCTCACAAGATACATGCCAATCAACTCAGGCTAAAACTGTGAAATCGTTAGTAGTTACTTTATGTTTTCCCGACAGCTGATCGTCAATATGAGTCGACTACTGTTGACCCTAGCGCTGTGTCTGCTCGGCCTGATGGCGGCGAGCGTCATTGCCGGACCGGTGTCTGGTGAGTAGGCATACCTTCGTCATCTCACTTGATTTGTTGCCTGCATTGTATTAACGAAGAATAAAGTAGGATACATGCCTCTTCGAACGAACCCCCTTTTTGAGAGAACTGCAAACATTTTCAAAAATCATCCAAGAAATGCCCGGCTGTGTGTGTACGGTCGTACGGTCGTACGGTCGTACGGTCGTACACACTTAAATATACACACTGTAGTCTAATTTATATTTGCTCAAATAAAACAATAAGCATCATACAAGTAAACTAACACGATAACATTAATTCGTAACGATAGTATTGAACAATATCATCCGAAAAACATCTCTGAAAAAGGTTATAGATGCGTATGTTTAAATGCAAGGAGCATAGTAAATAAGAAAAACGAATTAAACATTATGGTAGAAGATATTGACCCTCACATAATTGGTATAACTAAATCATGGGCCAACATAGATATAACAGATGCTGAATTAGGACTGACAGGATATGTAATGTTTAGGAAAGATCGAATAGGAAGAAGGGGCGGGGGAGTTATTTTATATGTTAAAGAATCTATTCAGGCTTATGAAATAAAACTAGAAAGGGAAGCAGATTGCGATGAAGCTGTTTGGTGCAAAATTGTTTCAGGAAATTCAAAATTAACTATTGGATTAGTTTACCGAAGTCCAAACATAAACGAAGAGGACAACACAAAAATAAAAAACGCTATAAAGGAAGTTAGTAAAGGGGAATGTATCATAATGGGAGATTTTAACCATGGACACATACAATGGAATTCTCTAGAGAGCCCAGGGTTTGAGGACCAACAATTTCTATTTTTAATCCAGGATAGCTTTCTTACTCAGCACGTACTAGAACCAACCAGGGGAGAAAATGTATTAGATATAGTTTTGTCATCACAAAAAGAATTAGTGGACAATGTAAAAATATTTGAACCATTGGGTAATATTCAAATACATTTTGACATCAATGTAAAATCAGAAAGTAAAAATAAGAAAACGTACAAGAGAAACTTCCACAAAGGTAACTACAAAGATATGAGAAAATACTTAGCAAAGCTAGATTGGAATAACATGCTGATGAATAAGACCGCAATTGAATGTTGGAATATTCTAAAATATGAAATTGAGAGTATCATCGATAAATTTGTTCCCTTCCAAAAACAAGGAAAACGGTGTAGAAAGAAACACTTATCAAAAGAGGCTATTAGAAAAATAATGCTAAAACAAACTATGTGGAGGGTTTATAGGCGTACCAGAAAGGACGAAGACTATGCAAAATACAAAGAGGCACTTAATGCAGCTGAAATCAGACAATCTAAAAGAAGCTATGAGCAAAAACTAGCATGTAACATAAAAAATGACAGCAAGAGTTGTTATGCATATGTCAGGAGTAAACAAAACGTACAAGACAAGATTGGACCTCTAGAAGACAGTGCTGGAAATATAATATCACAGGGGTTTTTAATGGCGGAAGACCTAAATGGTTACTTCAGTTCAGTGTTTACCAAAGAAGATATTAGTTCATTACCAGTTGCTGATGCTAAATTTCAGGGGGCTAAATCTGACTATTTAGGTCCGTTAGTTGTAACTCCAGAATTGGTAGCTAAGAAAATAAAGGCAATGAAGGATAACAAATCACCGGGAGTGGATGGGATTCCTCCAAAATTACTAATGGAAACAGTAGAACAAATCAGTATACCACTTGCAAGAGTATTCAACTTGTCATTAAAAGAGGGAGTTGTTCCGTTTGAATGGAAAGAAGCAAACATCATACCATTATTTAAAAAGGGTTCGAGAAATAAGTCAGAGAATTACAGACCAGTGAGTTTAACGTCAGTGATTTGTAAATTATTAGAAAGGTTAATTAAAGACCATATGGTATACTTCCTCGTTAAGCATAAATTATTAAATTCATCTCAAAATGGATTCCTTAAAGCGAGGTCATGCTTAACAAATATGTTATGTTTTTTGGAAGAAATCACTAAGTGGATAGACGTGGGATCGCCAGTAGATATTATCTACTTAGATTTTCAGAAAGCTTTTGACAAAGTGCCACATCAAAGATTACTACTTAAATTAAAAGCCCATGGTATCGGGGATAGCATAACTGACTGGATAGAAGAATGGCTGACTGACAGAAGACAACGAGTTGTAGTAGATGGAGAAGTTTCAAATTGGAAATCGGTTTTGAGTGGGGTACCTCAAGGATCAGTATTAGGACCTATATTATTCTTAATTTATATCAATGACTTGGACGACAGTATAACAAGTAACGTACTGAAATTTGCGGATGACACAAAACTGTTTAGAAAGGTTAATACTGATGGTGATAAACAACATTTACAAAACGATCTAGACAGATTAGTGAAATGGTCTGAGAAATGGCAGATGTTGTTCAATTTTGGGAAATGTAAATGCCTACATACAGGACATAGGAACTTGAATGTAAACTATAAAATGGGAGATACTGTTCTGGGTACTACTGTAAAAGAAAAGGACTTAGGAGTTACAGTAGGCGCTGATATGAAAGTTTCAGAGCAGTGTGGTATTGCAGCTTCAAAGGGTAATCAAATTCTTGGATTGATTAGAAGAAACATAACATACAAGGGAAAAAAGTTAATTATACCTCTTTATAAAGCAATAGTTAGACCTCATTTAGAATACTGTATACAAGCATGGAGACCATATCGTAAGAAGGATATAGATACGCTTGAACGCATACAAAGGAGAGCAACTAAAATGATTCCAGAACTGAGAGACCTTAGTTATGAAGAACGCCTGAAATTAACAACTCTAGAGACAAGGAGGTTAAGAGGAGATCAGATTGAAGTTTTTAAGATATTGAATGGGTATGAAAATATTGATAGAAATATGTTTTTCTCACTCAAGAAGGATAGCAGAACTAGAGGACATGAGGTAAAATTGGTAAAGGATCAATGTAGATTGGACATCAGGAAGCACTCGTTCTCACAGAGGACAATAAATGAATGGAACAAATTGTCTACAGATTGTGTAACTGCTAGCAGCGTGAATATGTTTAAAAACAAGGTAGACACATATCTCAGGAGGGCGGGTTATAAGTAGATGAACATTGTTGGACTCTCGATAAGCCAATGGCTTCCTTGTCCACTTGCCATCTGGGCCTTTGGCTTGGATGGCAAATCTTGTTAAATCTTGTTAAATGCTATACTTTTCTTCCAGTGTCGCATGTTACCTGTGGATTCTGTGGCCCGGTACCGGGCTGGAACTGGGGCTGGCGCGGGCCCTGGCCCTTTCCCGGATGCTGGTGGGGCCATAATGATCACATTATTAAACCGTGCGACATATGGACGTATATTTGCGGGCAAAGGTAATGGCACCACTGCGTGTAAGTATCGCGATACATTTAGTAAATGGGCGGGTAAACCATCCGAAATACAGCTCTGTAGTAGCAGCGACCATGGTGGTGTTTTCAAATTGTTTGCTTATTTGCTTTGTTTTGTGTGCTTCACATTGTGTACACGCACGCACGCACGCATGCACGCACGCATGTACGCATGCAACACACATAACATAATGTATATAACGGTGCCGTCTCCGGGAGTAATTCTACTCCTGCACATTGCGAGCTACTGCGCTGAGCCAACGCTTTCAGTCGTTGTATCTCGTTGACAGTGGCTGTTCGTGGTACATTAAGACGTACTGCTGCAGACCAGGGATCCTCTTCAACCTCCCACTCAACAATCCCGGGATGTACATGTGCTTCAACGGAAGTGAGTGTACTACTGTACAATAGTTGCATCTTTATATTACAACAAATTGATAAAACGTTGGCTACGTTACGACTACAACAAATGTTGGCTGCTTCCAAGATAATTAGTAGACAGCGCGATTGTTGTTGTTATCCCACGACAATGATAATGTGTGTGTGTGTGTGTGTGTGTGTGTGTGTGTGTGTGTGTGTGTGTGTGTGTGTGTGTGTGTGTGTGTGCGTGCGTGCGTGCGTGCGTGCGCGTGCGTGCGTGCGTGCGTGCGTGCGTGCGTGCGTGCGTGGGTGCGTGCGTGCGTGCGTGCGTGCGTGCGTGCGTGCGTGCGTGCGTGTATATATGCTATTTTTGATATATTATTATTTAGACGTGCCGTGTTTATTTTAAGACCGACTGCCACCAAGCAGTTTTATGAGGTTACAACCGGATAGACGTAAATCACTATAGCAAAGCAAGTTTAAAACGCATAGTAACTTACACGTCTTGCACAAAACAAAACGTTACTCGCCGTATTATTTGATTTACAGAACATCGCGGTGGATGTGGTGGCTTCGTGGGGTCTGGAAGCATCCTCCCAGCGTGTCGATACAAGTATGTTGACAATGTTTTCGTCATAAACGTCTATTAAAACATTGCCTCAACAATAGCAGTTTTTTCAGATAATGGTAATGTTGTGTTTTTGTTTTACAAAATCGTGTAAGAAATCAATATGAATAGCAGATAGCGCGTGCATTAGGTGGCGAATTACGTAATTTGCTCTCGAATGGTGCACTTCAATATATATTTTAAGATATAGTTGATAACGTTTGGTATTAGCTCAATGCATAATCATACCCTAGAAATAGTTAGTTGAAACGAAATCCCGGAACCCCGTTTGAATACCCTACCGGTTTTATATGCGAAATTACTTCGGATTCATTAGTTCCACTTATCTACCACCGACATTTAGCATACTGCACGTTTTCCCAATACGTCCCCGTTACAACCCAAGGAATAGTTTTGATAAGACCGCACATTGTACAAATAATAGCAAATATAACTCTGAACTCTTCATTCAGTCATACGCCACTGATGCGAACTTCTTCTCACAAGTGGCTGTCATCATATAGCTGCTTGTCAGCGAGATTAATGTCGTGTCGTTTCTTCTCATTCAGTGGTATAGAGATGTGCGGCCCGTCCTACAGACTGAGCGGCTCGAAGTGTATCAAGGTGAGACTATATACTGCCTTTACACGGCGCCAGATTATCATTGTATCTATCGCAATCGAGTCGCCATGAATGTAATCATGTTTCTGAGGTAGAGGACGATCGAGCGAGTATCGCGATCGAGGTATGCCTAATAAAAGGTTTGGGGTCTCCGTCGCGATCCGCGATAGTTACCGATCTAGTACTGGATGACGTAGCTCTGACGTGATGTCCCAGTTGGATCTTGAATTCAATCTTAAGGTAGGCGGCTACCTTGAAATCAAGCTAACTGTGCATGTGTCTGTGCATTAGTCGTGACATGAAATCAACACAAAAGTTATATTGTTTATTGAAACCACCTCCTTTATGCCAATAATAAACACAACTGATACATGCTTTTGTAAAACAACAATAATAAGAACCGAAAACAATATCAATTAAAAGTACAACTAGTGGTGCCCCCGGCGGACAACCTGTGCTGTAAATGCGTTACAGAAAAAGTGGCTCGGAATTCGTGTGATTTTAAGATATTAAACCTTAATTTCTTGCCAGGCACTTCATTAGTTTTTTCTGTGTGTATAGAAATAAATTAACATTTCGGCCAACTTTTACTGAAATGACATTACTCCTTATGGGTATAATGTGGCTTTTCGTAACAGTTTTACAATTTGTTTTGCTAACGTAGCTGTTGCTATGTAAGATATTTCAACATTTTGCACGGAACCCCAACTTTTTTCCTTTTCGTACAGATAAGTAATAAAAAAAATCTTGGCCAGGTTTAACTTAAGTGGAATCACCCCTTGTGGGACAAATATTGAATATGGTCGAAATTAACCTAAAATTATGGTTTTCCGTGACGTAATAAAATGGCATAAAATAATAAATTGTACTATTTTAAGGCATATTTTGCATATTATGCTTTATATAATATGAACATATAAAATGGCAATATTCCTGCACGTTATATTTTTAAGTACTAAATAAATCTGACTAAAATTGACTGATTCTGATGAGAGTACAATATTTTGATAATCTTGCCGCCGAAGTAGCTTTTACTATGTCAGATATTTCACAAACTTGCACGGGACCCCCAATGTTTTTTACCTTGTCATAGAGATAAATAACAAATGAAAATTACATCCAAGCTTAGCTAAACTGGTATTACTCCTTGTGGGTCAAATATTAAATATTGTCACAATTTTGCTAAAATATGGTTTTACTGCAACTTAAAAAATACATAAAATAATTAATTATACAATTTCTGTTATGCGAGTTTGACATATTATGCTTTATGTAATATGAACATATACACTTGCAATATTCCTGCAAGTTTTATATTTGAATAGCAAATAAATATCGTCTTATAACTGATTATGATCAGAGTACAGTATTTTGCTAATTCTGCAGGTGATGTAGCTGTTACTGTGTCAGATATTTCAACAATGTTCACGGGACACACCCCCAACTTTTTCTTGCCTTTTTGGACTTTTGGGGGTATAATCGAATCCAAGCAACTTTTAATATTTAAGGTTTCGTTATTTTGATTTCACTGTATTCGCCTACCGTAATCTCGATTATTGACGACGCCATACAAAGGCGTTGTGATTCGCGATCGTGTGGCGATTTGTCAACGGGATATAACGGTTTAATATAATTAACACAGAAATAAACGCACACAATAGTTTGATGTTAACACTACCGCACTGGCTCTTTGCTCTTGCCGTTGCCTTACAAAGACATAATAGTTATATTTTACATGACACATATGTATGGATGAATTGCTGATTCATCGGAAGACGTATGATGCGCCAGAGTAACAACTGTTATTTGTGTGCTTGCAAGGACAACAGCAGGTCGGCAGCAAAGAAGGGCTCTGCAGTCAGGGTGACGAAGAATCCAATGAAGAAGGTGTCACGTCCGCCAGCGAACGTCAAGGAGGGAAAGATGGTAGCCGCGAAAGATCGCGCGCAGGCCTAAAGACGTTGAGCTGTTTACATGGAAATAAAACTGCGCTAAATCATCGTCTTCGCTGTTATTTATACGATCGATGTTCGTGGTTAGATAGCGTACGACCTGCTTCTCTAACTAAACACAAGGTTATTATTTCCCGAGGTACCACAATGTAGGGCCTATGTGTAGATATTGTTATTTAACAAGATTGCCACCCAAAGTTATAAGCTCCAGATATAATGTATGGCGTGTGACTTCACTGCCTGCCGATTTAGAAATGGTCAGCAATAACAGCTGCTGGTTGAAAGACTGCGGTGTGATGACGCTGTTGCTGCTGCTGCTACTGCTGCTGCTGCTGCTGCTGCTGCTGCTGCTGCTGCTGCTACTGCTGCTGCTGCTGCTGCTGCTGCTACTGCTGCTGCTGCTTGCAATATTTGAGATCACAGAGGATTCTCGATATCAAGTTGTAATTTTTTTTCTGAATTACTTCAGTGCGAAGTTCTTTGATTTATACAGGCACAATTGAATTGGACCTAGCCCTACATTCAACTAGAGAATGGGACACGAATGTTACTGACTTACTATATCGACAAGCAGCACATCAATCATCATGTACAGCACAAGTTTGAATTAGAAAGCAATAAATCCACAGTGTGTTCACAACTCAATTGACAATTGTGAACATGTTTTGTACAGTTTGCACTGACACTAAAATTGCAAACTTACATCTGTAGCTGTTCCAACTTTCTGATGTGATTAACGGGGATATTTCTACTATTGCGATAGTATCGCTGTATAACTATTTCAAAACTAGTGCGATAGTGCCATGACTATCGCCATAGTGTTGCGATAGTTTCACGGCGAATAGCGAATAGTCCCAAACCGTACCTGACGGGTGACACTATCGCGTACCGTTGGAAGAAGTTGATCCTCAATTCGACTGTTTTTGCTCGTCTCATTTCAAATTAATTTTGCGAAAACTCAAACCTACCTAATATCCATTATGTTAGCTTGTTTGTGCAATCTTTGTATGCAGACAAAGTATTAAATTATTTAATTCGTGACGCAGAAGTTATTGAAGTGAAAATGGAAACGTCCTTGGTGACATTTCATAACTGTGTCATGTGATCGGCGAGAGGATGAAGTCACGCCCATGTTCAGCCTTGACCCCATAGACTGTTTTTGACATCCACTACTTTGAACCTTATCAGATCTAATGACCAAAGTAAATTCTTTCGATTTAAAAAAAACAACTTTTTATTAAAACGACTGTGGATATTACTTACACTATCCACACATTACATATTACGACATCAACGAGCCGGATTCGCAATAGGCTAAATCAGTTGAGGATGGAGTTTTAAACATGCCGAATTCGCGAATAACACCGTTCTGTTGGACGATTGTTGATGTTCGGTCGATAAATAAATAACATTATTCAGTATATATATTGTTGAAGAAACATGTTCATTTCTATTATTACAGTGACACAAGTAGCCCTGCTGAAATGTTTTCCAACGAGCGTTATCAATAGTTCAATGTACTATAGACAATAACTATTGACAATTCAATGTACTGTCGACGACAACTATCGACAGTTCAATGTATTATCCATGGTAATTGCATCGTCACATTGACTATTGCGAATCATTGATAATTCGGTGTATTATTGGCCCCGTAGGTAAGACGCAACGCATTAAATGTATAAACACCGTTCGTTACCTTTCCTGTGATGGTTACTACGGATACGTCACGCTATTTTTTAGTACTTTTTGAGAACCCCCACCCCTTGTCACGCATCGTTTTAAGAAATACCTCCACCTATTACGCGTACACATATTTTCCGCCAATTTTATAGACCTTTCGCGCGCTATTACATACTTTAATGATGCATGTTAGTGTCCTGATTCTTTTTCCGTTCGAATTCAGTTGAAATATATCCCAAAATGGAGTAGTGGGGCTAGTTGACCCAAGACATATTTGTTTGTCTAGGTTTTCTCAATCCCAAACTCAACCCCTAGCTTCTTGCCAATCTCGCTATACCTCCGATTGGTACTGATGCCCAACAGTGTTGCGTCGTGCTGGCCACAACACAACTAGGCGCCAACAACTAAACTCTTTTTCCATAAAGCAACGACTATCGTAAATCTGTCTAATGTCAGTGACACAATTCGTTCACGATCATAGGGACCTCGTCATTCCGCGTCCCCACACAGGAATGATAAGCCATGCAGATACCTCTCAATTACACCTCACAGGTGCATAGCAATCAGTGCTGTCAGTCTGACATCTACAGTTAGACGAGCAAAACACTTTTAATAACGAACGTAACGATCGCTAAGACACCCCGACCCCATGTAACGCTTACCCGGACACCGCCACCCTGAGGGTGACGTACTTTAGGGATGGCCCCTACGAATAGTTATATACATTTTTTCTGATAAGGTGAAACAAGGTGTATTTACAACAAGACCATCAATGTTACCGATGTGTCGCGATAGTCCTGCCATCATGGCATCAAGCTATGATGTGATTTTTGCATTATCTTAAGAAACGCGCGTAAGATCGATATTCGAAACAATGTGAATACGGGACACAAGTGATTCTCATTATGATGCGATAGTTGACGAGATAATGCACTTCAGTCCCCCAAGTTGTGCACACCATAACATGTTAAATGTACCTGTGTCATTATAAAATAAACCATTGGTATTAGCATTATCACATTGTAACGCTAGTTGTTTTAATAAATAATATAAGTAGATGTGTTAGTGTTTGTTCCCTCTGTTTTAATTCCAAGTGTGTCTATGTGTGAAATACGATAGCAGGCTGCGTTTCGTTAGGAACCGGAAGTGAGTATTTATGGGTAATTATGGGCATATTTGCATTAATCCAACATGGCGACTACGGAAATACGTTTTTCTCAAAACGAGGCTAGCGCCGGAATTTGCCTTAAAAGAAAGAGCGTCTTCGAAAAAGCCTATACTGTACGGTAATATGCAATGAATTTAATATATAAAAAATAACGGGGCCGTTTGATTACTTTCCCTGTATTGATTACTACCAATAGTTGGGTACATTTTCGTCCAATAAATAAAAATGTGGCGTGTTTACCGAGTGCACCGATGTGTTGTACCAGGAAGGCCACCTGGCGATTAATGTCGAACTAGAGAAACGAAAATGTGTCAAAAACACAGTTAACTTTTTCGAAGACAAATGTCGCATAAACAAGTTTTTGAGACATATTTTCGTATGTCTAGTTTTAAATTAATCGCGTACTGGTACGACACGTCGGTGGATTTTGCAAACACGCCATATATCACTTGATTTTGCTTAGTCTCGCTTATCCGACTCTCACTCGCCTTCGTGAACTCGCCGAAAAGAGAGCCTGGCCTCAGGAATTCCGCAAGGTGGCACCACTACAACTGCCAATAATTAATACATTTTAACATTAAATAATGGGTCAACTTTAGTACTTTTGGTCTGATTTGGTTGTATTATCTGTTTTATTAAGTATAGTGTTGAAATCCTCAAGTTGTATTTAATGTGTATTATACAACATTACTGACTAGTTGTACCGTCAGTGATCATGGTGGCTCCATGCATACTTCCTGTTAAGTTTATACATCGCGAGGGTCTCGGCATAAAGTAAAAACAAGTTTAGTTTTTGTAAATTCTGTTCGCTATAAGAATATAGGTGTACTATCTATAAAGTGAGATTTGTATATGTGTGGTAGATACGAGGAGAAGCTTGGTGGCTCTAGGTGGTCGTGTTCATGGCTAGGTTAGAAAGTAAAAGGTCGCCCAACATGTTATTAGAACACGATTGACGTACCACTTGTCACAACGGTAAGAACATTTGAGTTAAAAGTATGTTTTTAGATGTTTTTCGTAATTATTTTATGATTGTGATTAATGTGTGCCAGTGTGTAAACTTTTAAAGCATGTAACTAGAATTTATTGTCTGCAATTACAAATAGTTTAACTATGCACAGGGAAGACGATTATTTTACACCACTTCACACTTTATAAAAAGTGTAATTTTTGAACCGGGGCAAGTTGAGCCACCAATGCCCAAGGGAGGGTTAGATGAGCAGTGGCTAAGGAACTAAGAAAATACATCACGGAATTGATCGATCCAAGCAAATTGAAATATATTAATTAAGCGGGTTCATTTGCCAGTGACGCGCTGTGTCCACTGTGAATACGTGTTGGCTGGGTTGTTATGAAGTTTAGACCCTGTGCAAATTATACAAATAAAGCATTTACCCATTGTGACTAAACTTAATCTACACTGTTGCTTAATTTACCCCACACCAAGTGTTAGTTAAGCCAGTTTACCGAAGTTTTTTGAATCAGCTACATATAATTATCTATGCGTACTAAATATATTATCTTGGTCTAAAATGATACAATAATAATCATCGTTTGTGTGAGTAAAACAGCGTTTGACTAAGGAATATGATTGTGTCCTAGCTAAAAAAAACGAATGAAAAATTATTCAACAACAGTGTTTCCACCTGGCGATCAGTATTAGTTATACAAAGCCATGTCTCAAAAACCTATTTATGCATTTTTTTATCGAAAAAGTTAACTTTGTCAGATGTTTATATTCCCAGTGACCAATATGTGATTTTATATCTGACTAATGATGTATCAAATGTGAGATCCAGCGAGATATTAAAAAGAGGCTACATATGTATATTTTATTGTACTACTGGCACTGTCCCGTTTGCTGTGTCTTATCAGCTGAATTTTATTGTAGGGAACTTTAAGCTTCAAGTAAGTGCACTTATTAACATTTACTCATAGTTGGGAACAATACATTGTAGAGCAAGAGGTATAGCATAGTTAACGTTTTACACCAATGGAACAGTTGTGAAATTTTCGAACGATACTTTTAGACCTGGCTTAACATATATTCGTCACCCTTTAGATCATTACAATTAAATACACCTAAATATTTGGCCTTTTCAACATATTCCAGGTTGTTATTATTCTTATAAACATCTAGACATTTTACTAGATGATAGCCATGTGGTTTGATAAACATGCACATCGACTTTAAAGGATTATATCTGACATCATTATCAAAACCAAACTGAAAACATGTTCAACAAAGGCTGAACACTATGCGCAGTAACACATAAATCGTCTGCTTAAAACATAACGTAGTTATTGCAGCTGCTGTTGTTTATGTGGCACCCGACTGAAGCTTTGTTTAACTTAAATTATCGACTTATACCATAAATAAATATGGAGATAATTTGCCACGTTGTCAATCGTGGTACCCTGTTTAATACAATTCATTTTAGTTCTGTACCAATATAAGAGAATACACACGAGCAAGACAGGCACCCATCGATTAAGCAGCATAAACAAGTGTTTGTAACTTTGGGACTATCTGAAAGTTAACATATCCAAGCTACACAAACGAGATTCACTCATGTTATATTCCATCACTAACTTCCCATTTCTATCCTTCATCACCGTCCCACCCTTCACGTCCTTAATATTCTCATCCCTGTCTCGGGCCATTTTGTATATCATCTTCTTTCCACCATCTTCATCTAGCTTGCTATATACATCTGCTTCCATATTTCTCCTCGCCTTATCAACAGCTCTTTTTTGCCGCTCTCTTCTTCTGCCCGTATGTGTGTATCATCCTTGCATCCGGTTCATTTCCTCTCTCCTTGATATTCTCAATTTCTTTCCAGGCTTCCTTCTTTTCGCATACTGCCTCTGCAACCTCGCTTGTCCACCATCCTTGGTTACTACTCCTTGACATTCCGCCCTTTCCTGATGTTCTTCCACATAGCTCCTCTGCAGCTCCCACAAATGCTTCTTTGTACTTTTTCCACTCTTCCTCCAAACCACCAACTTCTTCACTGAGCTCTTCATACTTAACCGTCACCAGCTCCTTGTATTCAACAGCGACGTCGTCTTTGCACCTCCACCATTTAATGGTCCTGCGGCCCACAGTCTTAGTTTATTTCTTCTTCTGCATACGCACAACGAACACCACTGGCTTGTGCTGTGTCGTGACATGCTCTCCAGCCACAGCTTTACAATCCTTAATCTTCCATAGCTGCTGTTTCCGGACTATCAGTAGATCTAATTATGTATTGTGCTGTCCACTCCTGTATGTGATCGTATGGCTCTCTCGCTTCTGGAAGAAAGAGCTAGCCACTGCTAACCCATTTCTCGCCACCAGCTCCACCAGAGCTCGACCCTCTCTATTCCTCGCTTCCCATCCATACCTGCCAACACTCTCCTCTTCACCTGGTTCCAGTACTCCAACATGTGCATTGAAGTCTCCCGCAATACACAACATCACCTCCAGCTCCACCAATCCTATCATCCTCTCCAAAGCATCCTGAACTCCTCTTTCTCTGCCTCCGTCCTTCCCGTCTGTGGTCCATACACAGACATAACACACATCAACTGTTTCCTAATCATCAGCCATGCCATCACTATGCGCCCCTTCCATCTCTCCACTCTGGCCACAGTCTTACTGATCTCTTCGGATACAATGATGCCCACCCCGTTACTTCTTCCATCTCCTCCTGCGTGCAGTAGCTTGTACCCTCCCATCATCGTCCTTGCTCTGTCTCCCTTCCACTTAGTCTCCTGGATGCATAATACTTCCAGTCTCCTTCTTTCCATCATTTCCACCACCTCTACTCCTTTCCCGCTCATCGTCCCCACGTTCAGACTGCCTAGCCGGACTTCACATCTGGATCGCTGCCGACCTGACGATCCCCTTGGTCTTCGCTGTCTTCTCGCCGCAGCCAAGAAAGACGGCGCGTCGGTTACCCCGGACGCGGTAGCCCTCTCGCTCAACAATATTTGTACCATCATTATATTTGGGACATCTTAGCCACTCAGCAGCGCTGCCCTGGCTGACCTGCTGTTGCGGTTTTATGTCAGAGTTTTCCTTCTCCTAGATCACCTGCCTACCAAGGCACATGAGCGTGATCTACCCAGTACTATTTGCACATAGTTGGGGGTTGGAATGGTGCAGCACCGGGACGTGTCCACACGCTAGTGGGCCCTGCACACTGCACCTTTAAGGCTCCAACCTGCTCCGGGATCCCTAGCACATTTGCCTGGGCCGCCAGGTGCCCAGTATCCGCAGTGTACCACGAGGAGGTTGTGCTAGAGTCTTGTCTGTCGAGAGGCTATGTACCAGCAGGGGAGACTTACGCACTCGGCTCCCTTTTCACTACAAGGAGCCACCTGGCGGCTGTAGCTGAAAGCGAGAGTGTGAAGCACACACTACATACTACACACTACACTACAGCACTAGGCACATCACACAGACCTCATGACATCATGGCATCATGGCATCAGAAACATTAAACAATAAGACTACACAGTAATCATTGAGCGTGGTGTAATTTCTTGTATATGCACTCTGACCTTTATAATATGCACTCTGACCTTTATAATATGGTTCCACAGTAATTGTTTAGTATACCAGTAGGTTTGTTGATATTTTATGTATTATTTATGTGATGGTTGGGATGTGTATTGTTTAAGCTGCATTGTGGCTTTTGGTCAGCATACATTTGTGTAGTAGCTATGGATATTAATGTATTTTATTTAAATGTATCATAATAAAGTCTTCATTGTAATAACAAATTGCGGGAGAATGATGCCATCTTTGCTTTGGAATTTTACAATTGTGTTTGTTTAAAAAAATGCAAACAATTTACTAACGGAGTCCCGGTTGTGCGTGGTTTTGTGGAAATATTTGACCCATGGTTGAGGGTAAAGTGGTGGTGTTACGAAATTGTAAATACATGTTACGTAGAATTAAATGTGAATTTTGCTTGTTCTTGCAATAACAATGTTGTTGGGACTTGGAAGTAAAATATGCAATCTGTGTTTTAATTTTACAAACAGCAAGTAATATCTCAAAACTTCTAAATAGGACATGCTAACTGTTTTTCATTACTTTTAGCTGACTCTAGACATAATAGTTTCATGTTATTGAAGGAGTCTTGTTCGTATGTATCGTGTCATAATTTGATAGTACTGAATGTCTTACATTTTTTATTGATTCAAATAATTATTGTAATTTGATTTAATTGAGTCCTAATTGTTAATTCTGAATATTCATGTAGATTGATGATTGTATAGTTGTCTTGTCATGATCTATAATAAATAGTGCATATTAATTGCCTTAAATATCGGGTTGAACATCCAAGAACATAATCTGGTATGTCGAATATTGTTTGTACATTATACTCTATGTAATAGTATATTAAATGTAAAGGCAATGTTTACACACCGCTGTATCCAGACTAAAAAACACTCAAAACGCTTTTCACTTCATCCCCTAGCAAACCTGTTCATTCAAACACCAACTTAACTTCTCTGCATCCAATCGCACTGACATTACGACACCATTCGTACACATATCCAGCACAGTCTAAAGCCAGGCGGATATGTGTACGAGGGCATTCAGCATAACGCCCTCCCATCGGGCGGCAACTTAATTCACTCACATAACTTGTGTTTTGTTGATGGAAAAACCCAACTGACATCAGCACAGGTGCACATCAATGGTATTTCTGGGGATTCCCAACGTGCCGTCTGGTCCCTGGTACACGACACACGCACTAGGCTGACACGGCGTGGTACGCCAGTCGCGCAGTGACGCTCAAACAGCGGGCGGTGAAGTTGCGTATCTCAAGCAATTTGTCAATTATACGAGTTACGCTGCTATGGAGCATTTACGGCAGAGCGTGGTACGTGACCTAGATAATAAATGCAAAGTCCTGTTATCACCCCCAATATCAATAGTCATATACTTTTGTTTATGCAGAAGACCTGTCTTATTGGCGATGTACCAGTCCTTTGTCAGGGTTTGTCCTTGACACTTGCTTACGGTTCCATATAATATTAAATAAACGTAGCATATGCATTTGTCTTATAAGTAATAATAAAAAAATATTTTTTATAAAACCTGACATTTATTTTGGATATCCCCCATTGTTCTGCCATCGAGAGCACCAGTGGATGTGGATGTCATGTGGATGTCACGTATGACGCTCCCCGCGACCCCCAAAAACATTTCGAAAAAATAATGACGCAGTAGTACGTCGAATTCCAACTTCGGTGGGTCACAAATATGTACGAGCGGTGCGTCAAGGTTCGCCAAAGTCCGCTGTATGTTTTAGCCGCAAAACGATTAGAATTATGGCAACCAGTGACTTGATATACTCTACCGTATTGGTACCTCGATAAACAATTTCGAATACTGGTATGACACAGATATTTGCTATTGTAATTAATTATTTGGCTGGTGGATTATTTACCATTAATTTTAACAATTATTCACAACAAACCTGCAAACAACCAAACCTGTCCACAAAAGCCCGCGACGTAGTAGGTAAGGCGTCTGACTGAAATTATTGTCTATGACAAAGACAGTTTTTTCTTACTAGGAGTCACCGACCTCGTCTGAATTAATAATAATGTTTTTTATTTGTAAAGCATAATATTGTACATGAACGTATGTATTATACGTGTATGTGTATATGTGCTTTTATATGCCTATATGTATACACGTTTTAAACTGATGTGAAACAATATGATGTACAAGGGTCAAATAAAATATGTTCTGTTCTGAGAAGTTTCACCATACTTTAATCCAGCGTGCTACGATTTACAAAAGTGTTGTGAGATCCAAAATAGAATATATCTCATTTGTTTCGATGACAGCCTCTAAAACATCGCTAGGAGACTTGATGCCATTCAGAGAAGAGCTGTCAAAATCATTACTATGCCAATGGCTTCTTTGAGCATGTTCCACCGGATATACGATGGAGATACATCAACTCTGTTCTATAGCATGTTACCTGTTCCTCCTCCTCCAGTAGTGCTAACAGCCACCAGGGCATCAACACCTCACCACACAGCTGCTGTGGCTATACCATCATCAAACAGAGCATTCTTACCGACCGCCCCTCCTCCCCCCCACATCTGCAACGAACGTCCAGAGAAAATAGTTACAATTACAATTACGGAGATAAAACTTTTCCAGAAAGACGTCAACGGTTTCCCTGGTGCTCAGACCCACCCCTAGCGTGGAGAGGGACGAATGCAAAGCCAAGAAAAAACCAACCATGAAAAGGAATTAGGACCAACAATTAATGTTGACGTTAGAGTTACAAAGCAGTGTGGGATTGCAGCGTCAAAGGGCAATTAAACGCTTGGATAATAAAGTCTCCCGTCGCAGATTTCTGAAACCAAAAATGCTTTACGCATTTTGTAAAGGTTCGTATCAGAGACGTTCGTACCAGGACGAGACGTTTGTACCACGCTGTGGCATTCACTTTACGATCACCAACCCTGGGTATCGTCGATATTATTGCCTTCAAGCTTTTGTTGATGACGTACAGATTTTGGGAGACTCAGTTGATGAATGACCTTTCCCGCCATTTAAAAGACCCAGAGGATAGTCAAAGGCAGTTGTGTTCACTGTTTTGAGTCAGTGTCCCTGCTGCCAGACAACGTCTAAGTGAACAGAAAATAATATTTTGAAGTAAGTAAACCTTATTAGACGATTTACCTGCGATGTAAAAATGTGATCGGACCATTTTCATGCAGTTCGCCGTTCAACTCGTGTTTGTTATATCACGTAATGTTCCACTGCAGCCGACCGTCACGATGACCCGACTGATGCTGATCCTAGCGCTGGGTCTGCTCGACGTGTTCGCGGCATCGCTCGCCGAGGAGACGGCCCAGACGGAGCAACTCGACGACGGCGCCGGCTCGGAGCGCCAGGCGAGGGAGTTGAACGAGGACGTCGATGTTGAAGCTGACAGCTATGAGGGTGTGATGGCTCGACAAAAAAGACACCGTGAGTGACGTTGTATTAGATCAGGCCCTTTACAATCACACGCATTAGCCATTTCCCTTTGAATTTTCCATTTAAAGCTATTAAAGCATTTCATAAGCAGGACGAATCAGTCGATCCGACATCCAAAATACGTTTCCATTGTCTTCGTGAGGACCTATTAAAAATCGAAGAATTTTGCTGCAGAACAAGTTGTGGTATCACTACTGATGTTCAACATGTCGTGTATTATGACAATACAATACTGAACTGTCAACATGTTCACTATAGTGATATGAAGTAACTTAGCAATATATACAATAGCAACGCGATTAAATTCTAATACACGGAGAACAAATAACCGCATTGCCAAAACATACACCAGAGAGGGGAGGGTGAGGGAGGGAGGGAGCGAGAGGGGGAGAGAGGGAGAGAGAGAGATGGAGAGGGGGAGAGTGGGGGAGAGGGAGATATAGGGAGAGAGAGGGAGAGTTGGGGAGAGGGAGATATAGGGAGAGAGAGGGAGAGAAAGGGGGACAGGGAGACAGAGGGAGAGAGAGAGGGAGAGAGGGGAGAGGGGGACAGCGAGAGAGAGAGGGAAAGAGAGGGTGGGGGAGATGGAGAGAGAGAGAGAGAGAGAGAGAGAGAGGGAAAGAGAGAGGGAGAGAGAGGGGGAAGATGGAGAGATATGGAGCAAGAGGGGGTGAGAGATAGGGAGAGGGAGAGAGAGGGGGGAGGAAGATGTGGGAGAGAGAAGGGGGAGAGAGAGAGGAGTGCGAGAGAGAGAGAGGAGAGAGAGAGAGAGGGATTGAAAGGAGAGAGAGAGAGAGCGAGAGGGAGAGAAAGGGGGAGAAAGATGGAGAGAGTGGGAATGAGGGAGAGAGGGAGATATGGAGAGAGGTAGAGAGGGGGAGAGAGAGAAATATATAAATAGAGAAAGAGAGAGAGAGATGTAGATAGAGGGAGAGATAACAGTATTTAAACGTACAAAGTCTGATTATTTTGTTATCGTAAATCATGTCATATAATATAAATTATATTTATTATTTTAATCAACCAAATAAAATATATACATTGACTATTATCTATTTAATTTGAATGTTTTTTTGGGGGGCGAGGGTATTATGTTTGCATGGCATCCGGAGAGGAACATAGTTTAACGGGTGTTAATGATAATTCTGTGGACGCCTGACCCTGATCAAGTTTGTTTACAGGTACTGGCCATTGTTAACAGTTATTCGTGAATGTACTGAACCTAAGCTGATAATGGTCAAATTGTTATCTTGTCAACGTGGTTTATTAATAATTATAATTCTCATTAAGACACATCTCAGCAAGTCAAAATAGTAATTAGAAGTTAAATACACATAGTTGATAGTTAAAAACACAATTCTACGGTAAACAACAGTCAGACTTTATACCTCTAAAGTTGAGATTTGTTTGTAGTCAGGGACGCTTTATGTGGAATTTGTCACCCGAAGAGGATACCGGTAGAGTTTCCATGTCACCACCTCAAATGGGTCGCATACCAGCAGAAGAGTAGATGCGGTGTTTGGCGTCGGCGACACACCTGCTACAAGTAAGCACCAGGGATGGATACAATGCTTTTAAAAGTATTGCAAATATTTACCGTATTGTATTGTAAATTTAAGAAAGTACTGTGAAAATACTGGAAAATGGATTAGTACATTTGTCTATGTCTATTACAAATATTTCCAGTTGCTGAACGGTAAGCACCAATGTTAACAAGATTTAACAAGATTGCCTTCTATTGCAAAGGCCCAGATGAGAAATGGACAAGGAAGCCTTTGGCCTATCGCGAGTCCAATATTTTTAATATATGTGTAACCCTCCTGAGATATGTGTCAACCTTTTTTTAAACATATTCACACTGCTAGCAGTAACACAATCTATATATATACGTTGTTCTATTAATTTATTATCCTCTGTGAGAACGAGTACTTCCTGATACCCAATCTTCACTGATCATTTATTAATTTTACCTGATGTCCTCTATTTCTACTATCTATGACAAACATATTTCTATCACCATTTTAATACCCATTCAATATCTTAAAAACTTCAATTTGTTTTCTTCTTAACCTCCTTGTGCCTAGGGGTGTTGAACCACATTCTTTTAGGCGCTCTTCATGACTAAGGTCTCTCAGTTCTGGAATCATTTTAGTTGCTCTCCTTTGTATTCGTTCACACGTTTCTATATCATTCTTACGATATAGTCTCCACCCTTGTATACAGTATTCTAAATTAGGTAGAACTATTGTTTTATACAGAGGTATAATTAGCTTTTTTCTTTTGTGTTATATTTCTCCTAATCAACCCAATAATTTGATTACCCTGTGAAGCTGAAATACCACACTGCTTTGAAACCTTCATGTAAGCACTTATTACTACTCATAAATCCTTTTCTTTTACAGTAGTACCTATAATAGTATTTCCCATATTATAGTTTACATCCATGTTCCAGTGTCCTGTATGTAGGCATTTACATTTCCCGAAATTTAATAACATCTGCCATTTTTGAGACCATTTAACGAATTTGTCTAGACCGTTTTGTAAATGTTGTTTACCACCATCATTGTTAACCTTTCTAAATACCTTTGTGTCATCCGCAAAGTTTAGTATGTTGCTTGTTATATTATCGTCTAAGTCATTGATATATATTAAGAATAATAAAGGTCTAATATTGATCTTTGTGGTACCCCACTGAAAACTGATTTCCAGTTTGAAACCTCCCTATCTGCTACAACATGCTGTCTTCTGTCAGTCAGCCTTTGTTCTACCCAGTAGATGATGTTATCCCCGATAGCGTGAGCTTTTAATGAAAGTAGTAATCTTTGATGTGGCACTTTGTCAAAAGATTTCTGAAAAGTGAAGTAAATAACATCTACTCGTGATGCCAAACAAGGACGTCCACCATATGGTCTTTAAATAACCTTTCTAATAACTTATAAATCACTGATGTTAAACTCACTGATCTATGATTTTCCGACTTATTTTTTTAATCATTTTTAAATAATGGTGTTTGCTTCTTCCCATTCAACAGGAACCATTCGTTTAATGACAAGATTAACACACTTGCAACTGGTATACAATTTTTCTTACTGTTTCCATTAGTAGTTTTGAAAGAACTGCATCCACTCCAGGTGATTTATTATCCTTCATTGCCTTTATTTTCTTAGCTACCATTTCTGGAGTTACAGTTAACTGCCATAAATAGTCTGATTTAGCCTCCTGAAATTTAGCATATGGAACTGGCAAAGAACTAATATCCTCGCTGGTAAACACTGAACTGAACTATCCATTTAGATCTTCCATCATGTAAAAACCTTGTTATATTATATTTCGAGCATTGTCTTCTAGAGGTCCGACCTTGTCTCGTACGTTCTGTTTACTCCTGACATATGCATAAAAATATCTTGCTGTAATTTGTTTATATTACATGCTAATTATTTCTCATAGCTTCTTGTTGATTGTCCAATTTGAGTTGTAGCTGCATTTAGTGCCTCTTTGTAATTTGTGTAGTCTCCATCCTATTTTTTCTAATAGCTTCTTTTGAAAAGTGTTTCTTTCTAGACCGTTTTCCTTGTTTTTTTTCAAGGGAACAAATTGATCAATGGCACTCTCAATGTCATACTTTAGAATGGTCAAGCTTTCAGCTGCGGTCTTATTCCTCAGCACGTTATTCCAATCTAGATTTGCCAAGTGTTTTCGCATATCTTTACATTTACTTTTCTGGAACTTTCTCGCGTATGTTTTTATTTTTACTCTCTGATTTTACTTTGATGTCAAAATGTATTTGATTATTATCACTTTTACCCAATGGTTCATGTATTTTGACATTGTCCACTAATTCATTTTATGAAGACAACATTATATCTAATATATTATCTTCCCTTGTTGGATCCAGCACGTGCTGAATAAGGAAGCTATCCTGAATTAAAAATAGAAACTCTTGGTCCTCACCCCTTGTTAGACGGGGATCCAGAGCCATGTTTGGGAAATAGAGTGGACATAGTTTAATGTAGAAAGCAGACCTAATTTCTTGTTAGATTGGTGCATCTAGATGAATAATCACGGGGCCTGCTCTGTCATATCTCTTGCGAAACCTCCAAAAATTTTATTTTAAGAAGTGTACCCTAACTTTCATAAGGGAACGTATTGATTATTGCACATGTTATTACTCCATGAAAAAATCAGTATATAATATATGTATACAAGTGGACGACCAAATGAAAGCTAAACTTCCACTGCATCTGTCAAAACGTGGTTTGTTACTATATATTGAGTACTTGTGAAATAAGAGTTCTACAATGACGATGACCATATTGTTATACCGAGAGTCCATAAATGAGTCACACAAATCATAACATAATTGTAGATAAACTGCTAAAAAATATTTTGGTAGGAGTATTATAATTACTACCTATTTCGTTATGAAACAGATGTTTATTAGCTACAGGTTGATACCAAATTTATATCCATATATTATATTTAGAGGTAGCTATAGTGTTGGCCCTATGACAACCCAAAACAGCCGAATGAGTACGATTGATCATTTGCATGATTAAACAGACATATGAAAACAGTCTATCTCTAAAATACAATTTCATCCTATATTTTGGACTTTCGAAATAAGTCAGCCATTTTGAATTTCCAGATGGCCGACAAAGAAATTCCCATTTTACAAAATTATTATTAATAGTTATAATACGGCATGTAAAAAGGAAAAATTTCGAATTAACAGTTATTTAGAGTGGTGGTATTTTGGTATAATGACATGCTTCAATAGAAATATCCATTTGCACCCAAATAGCAATATTAAGTGAAAGGTACTGATCTCCAGCTATATTTTCAATTGATCAGTGCAGTGCTACACAACTCTATTCATCATCGTCACTTTCAGAATCAAGGACACGCGCACATTTGTCTAGTTTAGCTGAACATTTGCAGGCAACCACACAGTTGACGCCAGCAGCAGCACATTAGTATCTCTTTGTGCAGTTGCTCTAGACACATGCACAGTATTGCTTCCCAGTCGCTGCTGGAGATATGGATGACTTGTCAATCATGATTGGAACCAGTCACCACAAATCTCTCTCCCAAATGATGTAGGGCGGGTATGTTGTGGTGATTCTGCTCAGCAGCTTTGCTAATGAGAATTTGGAAGAATGCACGCAGCATATGGTAGCGAAATGCTTCTTCCGTTGGAGGAAGACACCTGAGGTCTACCTTATACGCCTTTTCTCTTTCCGCGTCGGAAGGGGTAACTCACTGTCGAACTAATTTAATAACAGCAAAAAAAATTAAAATCAGTAATTATTTCTTTTCTTTCTTAAATGCTTAAACAATGCCAATTTTGCGTATAATTATGTAAATTTGTATCACCAATGGCTCATAATGCCGAACCTAAATGCACAAAGTACAGAGTACAGTAGTTTGGTTGCGGTGTTCACTTGGTGCAATAACATCACAAAGTACAGAGTACAGTAGTTTGGTTGCGGTATTCACTTGGTGCAATAACATCACAAAACGAACCCATATAAGCAATTACTACATATGTGGAACTTTCCGCTGTGTTGTTGTTTATTTTAGCTATCAAATAAACCTCTTTGCAGAACAAGACACCATTTCGTCATGGAGAGGTACTGCTGTTCCCAAGGGCGACTGTTCAAAGTTTTGGGCAAGCTTCACGTGTGCGTCAACAAAGGTGAGTTAAACATTTCCTTCGTCAAATATACCATAAATATTTACTCCTTCAATTTACAGGGACTATTTACAACGATGAACAGCTTTAGACAGGTTTATGCGCGCGCGTGCGTGCGTACGTACGTGCGTGCGTGCGTGCGTGCGTGTGTGTGTGTGTGTGTGTGTGTGTGTGTGTGTGGGCGCGTGTGAGTGTGTGCATGTGCGTGTGTTCGTGCGTGCGAGCGTGTGTGTATGTGTGCATGTGTGTTAGATATTCTGTTGTCGTTGATTCCAGCAAACATGACCAACAAACGTTATTAATGTCCGCTAATATGATGTTGTCGATATATTTACACTTGCAATGTCTTCTCCTATCCCATTGCGCAGATGGCGTCGATTTGGGCGAAATGCACCATTTGCAATACATGTTGTGCATTTTAATTTGATTTCAGAACTAGGGTTGCGAACACGTACTGTTTACGTTGTGTTCTCCTCCCATATGTTATTTAGGTGGACGGGACAGTTGTTGCATGTTCCTTGCGTAGCGTACACAGCTAACACATGTATTATAGGAATTACTGTTCAATATAGCCGCGTGTTCATACGTTATGCTCACAGTTATGTTGCTGAACTGAAACCAAATTAATGCTTAAATTACAATGAATGTATGTTGACGTATGTATTGTAGATGCAAAAATCTGCGGCGGCTTCTTCATGGAAGGGTCACAGTATCCTGTGTGCAAACTGGGGTATGTTAACAATACTTTCTGCTTAGTTCTAGTAACATATTTTGTTTTATGATTGCGTCAGCCTTTTGAATTATCAAGATATCACAGCCCAGTTCTAAACAAGTGTGTGTGTGTGTGTGTGTGTGTGTGCCTGCGTGCGTGCGTGCGCGCGTGTGTCTGCGTGTGTGCGTGTTGGCGTGCATGTGTGCGTATATATATATATATATATATATATATATATATATATATATATATATATAAATATATATATATATATATATATATATATATATATATATATATATATATATATATATATATATATATATATATATATAGATATATAGATAGATAGTCAAACGTTTAACTATAAACCACTCACTTGTTAAACAATGGAAATTAAGCAGTATATGAGTACCTGACTTTATGAATATTACACAAACCATAAACCTTATTTTCTAACATATTTATTACCACAAAAAATTGAATATACGTAATAGGTAGAATAGGTAGGAGCTTTACTTTACTTGATCGAGGAAATTCCGTCACCAAACATATTCAAGCTCCGTATTTGAAATGTTTAAGCTTCACTAATACACACACGGTGCTGATCACTGTTCTGTTCTATGGTAGTCGATACAAGTTCTGCTGTCCTCGCTACAACAGAAGCGGTGATATCTGTCATAAGAGTAAGTTATTAAGTTCCGTTCTTAAAATGTCATACTAACATTTAAGCATTTTAATCAATTCAATTAGTTAAACAACAAACGTGTTTTACTATGGAAAATGAATTTTATAATACCAGGAGTTAGTTTCATAAGCTTCATAATTTATGCCTCTTTAACAAGGCATATGTATTAAAAATAAACAAAACCAGGTTTGCTGTTGTAAGCTAAACTGAGTCATTATTGTTTTGATGACCTTGAAGAGGTCACTAAGAAAACCGGGGTTTGGAAATGTTCAAGCGGGGGATCCACATAGATCGGGACTCGAACACAGTTTACCAATTTCTACGCTTCTGGGCATCTTATTGCGTATATCGATACCAATCGATTAAAGTACGATACTTTCTTTCCTACAGAATAGCAGATGGGCGAACGAGTCAACGATGCTGCGTTGACGACTTCGACATGCCTTTGAACAGCTGTTCGCGAGAAGTCATAGTGTTCTCTCGAAATAAAGCTGTACAAAATATCCGTTTTGTTTGTAGTTTTGTTTAATCATCGTCGTCGTATTTGTAGTCGTCATAGTCATCATCATCATCGTCATCGTCATCATCATCATCATCGTCGCCATCGTCATCATCATCATCGTCATCATCATAATCATCATCATCGTCATCGACATAACCATCATAATCATCATCACAATCATTATGGTATTTCTCACAGGAAGTGCGACAACAATAGAAACTGGAAAGGTCCCACATGAAATAATCTCCCACATAGGCGTCGGCAGTTGTTGAATAACGAGACGGGGGAGGGGGACGAAGGTGATGAGAGGGGGACAGAGGAGGGTGCACAGTTGATGGTTGCGAGCACATCGAACATCGCTGCTGATGGTTCTGTTATGTTGCGTTGTTTCCCGTCCACAAGGTCTTCCAATGAGTCGTTGCGGTAAAACGAGACGACGAAGCAGCGTTTTATACTACAACCGAATTTAAAGAAGGGACAACCAAATCCAACACTAGTGACTCAACAGCAGCTTCAACAAGTAAATAACTGTACGCACAGAACAAATAACTGTACGTACAGAACAAGTAACTGTACGTACAGTACAAATAACTGTTCGTACAGTACAAACAGCAAAAGAAACAACTGACAGAGCTGCACCAGCAGCAGCAGCAGCAGCAACAAGCCGGGCTGCAATAAAATACAAATACAATTGCAAATACGTAATTCATAAAAAGTGTCAAACTACAGACACATATATTACATTCCTGAACATTGATTTATTCTCATGTTAACCCAACTCAATTGTGCTATGCTACTGGACACTGAAGGGCGGATGGGATTGTGTTGAGTAACAAGGGTACAGTGATGGTGATTCAAGTTGCATTTCAAAACATTATATTTCTACTCGGCGTACTTTATTGTGACATATTTTCTCTACTCATAGCGAATATCAACTAAAATGATCAACCAGGCAACGGTGACCAATTATTATTAGAAGCGATTTGTTTGTTGTAGCTTCTGACATAAAAACATCATATTTGGTACACTACTAGTTTGCAGTACTGACGTTTTGTTTATGTGGAGCCATTTTGAAAATGTATCGTGTCGATATATTGCAAACATATGGGTGGATATGGATATGTTCAGAAAGCTTATATAAATTTAAGTCCTTTCCAGTGGTACCCATTTTAATGTGTTAATAATTCATGCATTGAAACTTGCTGAATGTCGACAAAATTGGAAAACGCTAAAATAGATGTGTCGTTAAGAATTCAAATAATCATTTGACGTCTTTTAAAACAATCATGAAATTCATTCGGTAACTACTTATTTTCCATGATGACACAGTTGCGAATAATTCTTTTTACTTACTTATTTGAATATTTTTTATCTATCGTTGTTGCATTTTAGAATATACTCTCAGTTGTTATTATTTAATCTTAAGCGGTTCTGTATTTACTTGTATATTTAGTTTTAAATTCAATACCCTTAGGAACATAAAGTATATATTTTAGAAGGTTTATCGTGAATAATTTTTTTATTATTATTATCATTATTATACTCATTACCTACCAGCAGGCGTAGATAAACATTGCATTAATGTTGTCTGGCCACGACACTTTATATAGTAAACGTGTTGAATCCGTTATGCTACATTTCTCTAATCTGTCTATTCGCTTGCACTATGAGATACATTTTTCTACGGACGGTCAGTGCCGCATTAACAATGTGGTGGGCCTGGCACAAACTCTTTGTTGGGACCCGTACCGATTGAAAGACGTGAAAGACGAAGATCGGGAAGCGTGGTATTAACTATGGAGGTAACCCCATATCTTAACGTTTATTAAACTAGGTTTGAGCATAATAATTAACAGATTGTTGTCCACAACGGAATACAAGCATACATACAAGAAAATACAACGTACAATGAAAAGGAAGAATTACAGTATGCAATGGCATACTAAAAAATATTACAGCGTAAAATAGAGACAAGTTCTCCAGAACAAACAAACAGTGACGTCTAAGTATTTTCCATCATATTAGTAACCAACGGTTCTAGAAATGTAATAATGTGAATTCATCTGTTGAACTTTCTGAAACACTAATGAACTGCTTGCTCCTGTTAACAGTACAGAAATCCGACATTTTGGAAAGCATCCCTGATATTTCCCTTGATCAATATCTGATACATCGTTTCACGGAGCCCGATTGAATAGAAGCGAAGAGAGGCTCTCAGCGGCTAAGCATATGGATTTTGATTGATGTTCCTGGGGGCCTTTTGTGGGGGCCTAGTACGAGTACATTACTTGTACCATTGTTAATCAGGCACTGCGGATGGTCACTTGCCATACACCGTAAATTCATGCAATATACTACAAAATTTGAAGTGCGATAACATAGATTTTCACTAATATTCTTGAATGGGGCAAATGACTATCATGACTGCTTTAACAAGGTGTTTTATATGCCTATCACAAAACAACGTTTAAACTATTGAATGATTGTTTTTAAACGGTATCTCGCCAAACACAAAACCCGCAAGGTATCTTGTTTCAGAAAAAAATAATTATTTTACAAACCAAGATGGTATATTTTCAAGTTTTGTTGAACCCATGTACAGGTTAAGGGATTTAGGGCGAAATACCTTAACCTTCCCGTGTTGTGTGTGGTGTATATGGATGTTTATGGTTATGTTCAAAACGTCCTTTCCAAAGATACTAAGTTTCTTGTGGTTACTACTTCGTCCACTGAAGTAACAGCCAATGTCGACAAAATGGGAAAACCGTTAAATCATGCATGTCGCCAGCAACCCACATAATTAGTTCATGTATTCTAGAACAACAAAACCGCAGCTCCTGTCTTTCTTTCTTT
>OY759269.1:5032597-5053769 GCA_963662155.1 Lamellibrachia columna
ACGGATGTTCCGTATTCTGTTTCGAGGACGCAGTTTTAACATGTGTATCAACCAAGGCAAGTAATATTGCACTTCTTACAAACTCATCCAACATTTGGTCTTTTAATCATACTCAATTAGATGTCCTAATAATTTCAATTCCTTCATGTGATTGTGAACCGCTGCAAATTTGTCAAATTGTGTATGCTTAAAAAGAAAAGAGATTGCTAAGCTCCCATACCAGTATGAAATATTATAAAATAATACAACTGGAAGTTAATCAAAGGGTGTGATCTTCTCCGCAGATAACAGAATGTGCGGTGGTTTCTTCACGACGAAACCCAGCCAACGCGCCTGCGTCGTTGCGTAAGTTGACATTATATTTAGGTTTGCCCTAATTATAGTGTTTTGAATAAAGCATCCAAAATACTTAATCCGCACACTACAATTATAACATAACGTGACATAAAATATATAACATTAATTTAAGTATTAAACTGATAACACACTAAACATTATATTATTAACAAACGGGTTAATTTGTACATCCACCATTTTCGATTAAGGTACTTATTTCCCTTTTGAATACTTTATCCTAGAGCAATATACTTACTTACTTCCCTTTTGAATACTTTATCCTAGAGCAATATCGTCACGAAACTACAGTTAAATGACACCAAGTCATATTCTGATGGCGAAACGTTTCATTCTCATCGTGATATGCAACGAATTCGCTTTGTTCACACGGTTCTTTTACTCCTTAGATTCAACTCCTTCTGTTCAACTCGGTACAAACTAAACGGCTCGACGTGTTTCAAAAGTAAGTATACACATGCTATAAATATGTTTCTGAGTTTTAATTCAAACCTCATGGGACAGTAAATGCTACTGCGTAGTTGATATCCACATATTCCCAGACCTCGCTTCTCATCCCGGCAGCGCATATATCGAGCCAAGCTATACCCCCACTAACACCCGATTTTTTTAACAACTATTAACATGTGAGTTTTCAAATATAATTTTTTTTATACGGCAGTACACATTAATGATGTAAGACTAAAGCAAAAACAACATTGGTAGCCCAGATATGTGACTGACAGCGCGGATGGCTTAATGTGACTGACAGCGCGGATGGCTTTATGTGACTGACAGCGCGGATGGCTTTATGCGGGATTATTGTTTCCCTTGACCCAGGCCAGTGGCGTAGTGGGGATTTTCGGCGCCCGCGTGCAAAATACAGTTTGACACCCCAGTTTGACACCCCTCCTCCCGACATATATTACACAATCGATTCTTGTCGGTATGCGGCGCCATATATGCGTGGTGCCGCTTTAGTAATTGTAGTCGTTAAAATGATGTAAACAACCCCAGGAAGAACGTTCAACCACACTTCAGGCAATAAACCGCATCGTTGAGTGGCGCCGTCTGGGGATTGTAAGTTTTCCTATTGATGCAATTAACCACGTTTGCATCATGAAAATACGAGTATTTGACTAACAATACTTAGTTACACAACCTACAGACTTACACACGTACCGTCATAGGTAATACGCTGTATGGTGCATATTACATTCTCGAAGTGAATATCGGTGATATCACGCAGGACATTTGACTCAGCAAAACCGACTCGTACACTATTTCTCAGTCGTGTGACCAAAACACTGCCAGCGCCGCCTATCGATTGAATGTCACACTTCACAAAACACTGCCGTTGTTTGTACGTAAATAAGTGACTTCCTTGTCAGCTACGTGAAATACAGGCCAAAATTAATCATGATTTCACTTTTTACGACGTATTTAATAACAAAAACGCTGCACGACATATTACTAGTATACGCAACCAAGGTAATACGACAGCGAAATAGCGGATTATTAATATGATTGTTATCCGCTTGATGCCACTCTCTGGACCCAAACTATGTATAGACAACTAAGTGGAGATAATAGTGATGTCAGCCAGCGGGAGTCTATTCGGTCAAATGTAGTCTGTTTTAGTGAAATTCATCTCTTAAAGAGATGCCCTAACAGCGAGTCAGAGAATAACAAAATGATGCATGTTTGATGCCTGTCTAGATAAAATAAAACATATTGCATTTTTACAATTAGCAATAGTTTGTTTCTTTTAAGTATTTGTATTTCATACAATGGAGAACGACTGTTACTGTTGTGGGGCAAGACGCTCCTGCGGACTTTTTGCCCCATAGGAACAGGTGTCTTGCCCCTAGAGGTGGGACAAGAAGCCCCCTCTGGACAACATATTTAATGAAATATAACATTATTTGGTGTTGTAAATCGTCACTAATGTTTTGGTATTGCATACTACCACCACACATGCCATTCACCCTTATGGGGGGGTGGTTCCTTGCCCCACCCTACCCTAGGTTAGTATAGGGTATATGCAATAGTAATACAAATATATATGTTGACAAAAACCCTTTGGATTATGTCGTTGGGTCAAGGATTTGTGCAGAATGTGAAACTGCGCTTGAACTGCATTCAGCTAAAATAAGTCGTTACTAATAGAAAATAGTATTCGTAAGTAGGCCATAATTAAGTAAACGCGGAAGTTTTCGAGATGATTACCACGGTAAGTTTTCTATAGATTTCGTAGCGATGTCGTTCGATACAATATATTTGTTGTTGCGTTGACAGAGTAGCGGCATGACGAACGAGACGTTGACAGAGTAGCAGCATGACGAACGAGACGCTGCTGGGCTGAACGTGGATCCAGAATTAACGAGCGGTCACTTGCAAATCTAAGCGGGAAATGACATTGTATTTTCAACCGAATAAAGTTCTACACAGTAATGCGTCGTTCGTTTCTCTAGCTAGGGAAAGTGAAAGTGCTACAGCGAGCCTACATTTCTTGTCATACTGATTAAGAAGAGAATATGTTCCACTTAACAGTTTTATATATCGTCTTTCCTGCGACTATAAGCTTCTAACTCGCTTGGAGCTTGCTGAGGCCAGCCCCTTTCCATAAACTGACGAATTCGAGATAACACAGGGTCTGTTACTGTCCACTTGGCGATTTGTTTTGCTGTGGTCGGTGTTTCATTCATTTTGTTTGTCTTGTTATTGGTGCTTCTGGTAGTGGCAGACGGCTCAAACCATCAGCGTCTACACATTGCTGATATTGTGCTGTCTTCCTTCGAGAGTCCAAGCAACGGCTTGTGATCTGTTTGTAGGAAGAATTCACGTCCTTAGAGGTACTTGTGGAATTTGGTGATTCCGTAGGCAAGTGACAAAGCTTCCTTCTCCAACTGTACATACGTTTTTCTCACAAGAGGAGAGAGTTCGGGAAGCATAAGCTATTGGTTTCTCAAAACCACCTCATAGGCGACGTGACAACACACTTCCAATTCAGTAGGGAAAAGCATCGCTTTTTTGTCTTGGCCCCCGGCTTACATTTGACATTTTGGCGGGTTGGCTCGTGGAGCGGTAGTGATAGTAGAGGATGTGATAGTAGAGGATGTGATAGTAGAGGATGTGATAGTAGAGGATGTGATAGTAGAGGATGTGATAGTAGAGGATGTGATAGTAGAGGATGTGGTAGTAGAGGATGTGACAGTAGAGGATGTGACAGTAGAGGATGTGACAGTAGAGGATGTGGTAGTAGAGGATGTGATAGTAGAGGATGTGATAGTAGAGGATGTGATAGTAGAGGATGTGATAGTAGAGGATGTGATAGTAGAGGATGTGGTAGTAGAGGATGTGGTAGTAGAGGATGTGGTAGTAGAGGATGTGGTAGTAGAGGATGTGGTAGTAGAGGATGTGGTAGTAGAGGATGTGGTAGTAGAGGATGTGGTAGTAGAGGATGTGGTAGTAGAGGATGTGGTAGTAGAGGATGTGGTAGTAGAGGATGTGGTAGTAGAGGATGTGATAGTAGAGTATGTGATAGTAGAGTATGTGATAGTAGAGGATGTGATAGTAGAGGATGTGATAGTAGAGGATGTGACAGTAGAGGATGTGGTAGTAGATGATGTGATAGTAGATGATGTGATAGTAGATGATGTGATAGTAGAGGATGTGACAGTAGAGGATGTGACAGTAGAGGATGTGATAGTAGAGGATGTGGTAGTAGAGGATGTGGTAGTAGAGGATGTGGTAGTAGAGGATGTGGTAGTAGAGGATGTGGTAGTAGAGGATGTGATAGTAGAGGATGTGGTAGTAGAGGATGTGATAGTAGAGGATGTGACAGTAGAGGATGTGATAGTAGAGGATGTGGTAGTAGAGGATGTGGTAGTAGAGGATGTGGTAGTAGAGGATGTGATAGTAGAGGATGTGGTAGTAGAGGATGTGATAGTAGAGGATGTGACAGTAGAGGATGTGATAGTAGAGGATGTGACAGTAGAGGATGTGATAGTAGAGGATGTGGTAGTAGAGGATGTGGTAGTAGAGGATGTGATAGTAGAGGATGTGATAGTAGAGGATGTGGTAGTAGAGGATGTGATAGTAGAGGATGTGGTAGTAGAGGATGTGATAGTAGAGGATGTGCCCCAAGAACCTGTGTAGATCCTGGACATTGCGCATTGAATGGCGAGAACCATATTGTTTGCCGTCTACGTCAAGTTTTGCCGAAAAGTACATTTCTCCTGTTTCAGGCGTAGCGCTGCTTCTTGGATTCGAAATAACATTATTTGGAAATTGCGATCGTGCTCTTCTGACGTTCTTCCCGTCACCAGAACAGCATCCATGTAAACTACTCATTTGAATATTTTGAGGCAACTGCTCCATAATCATCTGGAATATACCCGGGGATGCGCTGACACCACACGGCAAACGTCCGTACTCAAACAAACCTTTAGAGGTGTTGATGGTCAGTCACGTCCTAGCAGATTTGGTCCCGATCCATGCACAACAAGTGCATTGAAGTTGTGATACTGATTGTTGTGGTCTATCCTCAGCCGAATCTGACCTAACGACTGAAAAGTGCTGCCTGTGTAGGTGCGCAGCAGTGGTGCTATATGTTTGGTGAAGGTTAGTTGTGGAGCCAACCCTTTTATCCTGGTCCACTCCTTCTTCGAAATCAAAGAAACCGATGCCTCTGAGTCGATTACATTTGTTCCTGCCATGGTCACGATACAAACATACGTTCTACTGTGTTAGTGATTGTTGTGTAATACAAACCCATAGCGTATGTCTCCTCACACAAATCAATCATTGGTTGCGATGTATCCTTTGTGCTTTTGCTATAACTTCAGTGGATCTACACACTCTATTAATATGGTTTGGCTTGTTACATTTGTGGCATGTCTTGCACCAGGCTTTACACGTCATCCTATTGTGTGGATGTCCTCAACAACCTGGACACATTCTTGTATTCGCCTTGTACGGTGGCACCCTCTGGTGGTACTGTTCATGTTGTGTCTCGTGTACTTCATAAGCCACCTGGCGACCACGATGGAAACTATTTCTGCCGAGCCCTCGCTCTTGCGAAGATATGCGATCATCGTGAAATACTGCATTGACAGATTTCTCCGCAACAGAAGCTGTGTTATCTATAATCTTGAACTGCTGCATAGTAACTTCAAGAGTACGCCCATAAGTAAGCAACTAGTCCAGTGTTATATTGGTTTCACTCAGTCCTTTATCACGTATTTTGATCAATAAATACTTCTGAACAATCTGCGACTTAACCCATTAGGCCCCAGGATTTTATTAAAACATGCCACCATGTTCCCACGATTTCTGGCAAATTTCGACCGATTTTACCTCCTTGTGTAAAAAATCTGTAGAAAAAAACTATTCAATATTGACAATTACAAGTTGTGTTTATTTTGAAGAGTAGTAATTTCTCCACATGCATGTATACATCGAAATAGGATGTATTAATAAAATGTTGACATTTGACCACAATTTGCAAAGACAAAATAGTACATTTGTTAAAACTTTGAAAGTTGCGATTGACATTTGACAATGATCCCATGCTATAACCCTATGCAACTCAGCGAAGAAAATGTAGCTATATATGTTAGCTTTGCACCACTGAAAACTTTATCAAATTCTGACGGTTATTTTTTCAGGTTACACCATAGTTTGTCATGACAAATATAGAAATAAAAATTTTCAAGATAGCGTGAACAAAACTTATGAAAATCAAGATTTCCGAAAGGGCAACACATGCACGCAACGAGCTGTTGTTGTTGCAAAATGTATCCGCTAGGGTGTGGCAAAATTTGGTAGCGTTTAGTTCAGTAGTTATTCGCCAGGATTTTTTATAGAGGGTCCTGTATGCGGCCGGCGGCGGCCGTTCCAGGACTGCACAGAGCGGCCGGCCGCAGTCGTTGTGGGGTCTAATGGATTTTATTTTGAAAGTTAAGCCAAAATTGGTGAAGGGTTTCCCTGGCGTTTTGTTGGGCTTGTTGTTGGACTTGTCTAAAGGTGAATAGTTCGTACTTCTCATTTTGCCTGGGAGTAAAACACGACGTAAGCTTTTCTTTCGCTTGTGCGAAACTATAATCAGTGACAACCACTACAGCGTCATATAGTTCGAACACTGCCTCCCCAGCATAATGCAGCATCATCGCTTTGATACGTTCGTCATATCTCACTATGAATTTTTCGAATCGGCGCAGCCACTGTTCCCATCGCGCACCAGCGCTGTCCACGGGCTCGATCGAGAACGGTGCTAAAGACAAACCTTTCTGTTCCATCTCAGCATTTGACATCGACTGTGCGTGACACAGACGATCGAGTCCGATCCTCGTCGCCAATATGTCGTGTTCCCTGTTGGTCAACAGACTACGTCCCCAATATGTCGTGTTCCCTGTTGGTCAACAGACTACGTCGCCAATACGTCGTGTTCCCTGTTGGTCAACAGACTACGCCCCCAATATGTCGTGTTCCCTGTTGGTCAACAGACTACGTCCCCAATATGTCGTGTTCCCTGTTGGTCAACAGACTACGTCGCCAATACGTCGTGTTCCCTGTTGGTCAACAGACTACGTCCCCAATATGTCGTGTTCCCTGTTGGTCAACATATTACGTCCCCAATACGTCGTGTTCCCAGTTGGTCAACAGACTACGTCGCCAATATGTCGTGTTCCCTGTTGGTCAACAGACTACGTCGCCAATACGTCGTGTTCCCTGTTGGTCAACAGACTACGTTCCCAATACGTCGTGTTCCCTGTTGGTCAACAGACGACGCCGCCAATATGTCGTGTTCACTGTTGGTCAACAGACTACGTCGCCAATACGTCGTGTTCCCTGTTGGTAAACAGACTACGTCCCCAATATGTCGTGTTCCATGTTGGTCAACAGACTACGTCGCCAATACGTCGTGTTCCCTGTTGGTCAACAGACTACGTCCCCAATACGTCGTGTTCCCTGTTGGTCAAAAGACTACTTTCCCAATACGTCGTGTTCCCTGTTGGTCAACAGACTACGTCCCCAATACGTCGTGTTCCCTGTTGATCAACAGACTACGTCCCCAATACGTCGTGTTACTTGTTGGTCAACAGCCTACGTCCCCAATATGTCGTGTTCCCTGTTGGTCAACAAACTACGTCCCCAATACGTCGTGTTCCCTGTTGGTCAACAGACTACGTCCCCAATACGTCGTGTTCCCTGTTGGTCAAAAGACTACGTCCCCAATATGTCGTGTTCCCTGTTGGTCAACAGAATACGTCGCCAATACGTCGTGTTCCCTGTTGGTCAACAGACTACGCCCCCAATATGTCGTGTTCCCTGTTGGTCAACAGACTACGTCCCCAATACGTCGTGTTCCCTGTTGGTCAACAGACTACGTCGCCAATATGTCGTGTTCCCTGTTGGTCAACAGACTACGTCGCCAATATGTCGTGTTTCCTGTTGGTCAACAGACTACGTCCCCAATGCGTCGTTTTCCCTGTTGGTCAACAGACTACGTCGCCAATACGTCGTGTTCCCTGTTGGTCAACAGACTACGTCCCCAATATGTCGTGTTCCCTGTTGGTCAACAGACTACGTCCCCCATATGTCGTGTTCCCTGTTGGTCAACAGACTACGTCGCCAATATGTCGTGTTCCCTGTTGGTCAACAGACTACGTCCCCAATACGTCGTGTTCCCTGTTGGTCAACAGACTACGTCGCCAATATGTAGTGTTCCCTGTTGGTCAACAGACTACGTCGCCAATACGTCGTGTTCCCTGTTGGTCAACATACTACGTCCCCAATATGTCGTATTCCCTGTTGGTCAACAGACTACGTCCCCAATACGTCGTATTCCCTGTTGGTCATCAGACTACGTCGCCAATATGTCGTGTTCCCTGTTGGTCAACAGACTACGTCGCCAATACGTCGTGTTCCCTGTTGGTCAACAGACTACGTCCCCAATATGTCGTGTTCCCTGTTGGTCAACAGACTACGTCCCCAATACGTCGTGTTCCCTGTTGGTCAACAGACGTCGCCGCCAATATGTCGTGTTCCCTGTTGGTCAACAGACTACGTCCCCAATACGTCGTGTTACCTGTTGGTCAACAGCCTACGTCCCCAATATGTCATGTTCCCTGTTGGTCAACAAACTACGTCCCCAATACGTCGTGTTCCCTGGTGGTCAACAGACTACGTCCCCAATACGTCGTGTTCCCTGTTGGTCAACAGACTACGTCGCCAATATGTCGTGTTCCCTGTTGGTCAACAGACTACGTCCCCAATATGTCGTGTTCCCTGTTGGTCAACAGACTACGTCCCCAATATGTCGTGTTCCTTGTTGGTCAACAGACTACGTCCCCAATATGTCGTGTTCCCTGTTGGTCAACAGACTACGTCCCCAATATGTCGTGTTCCCTGTTGGTCAACAGACTACGTCGCCAATACGTCGTGATCCCTGCTGGTCAACAGACTACTTCCCCAATATGTCGTGTTCCCTGTTGGTCAACAGACTACGTCTCCAATACGTCGTATTCCCTGTTGGTCAACAGACTACGTCGCCAATACGTCGTGTTCCCTGTTGGTCAACAGACTACGTCCCCAATATGTCGTGTTCCCTGTTGGTCAACAGACTACGTCGCCAATATGTCGTGTTCCTTGTTGGTCAACAGACTACGTCGCCAATACGTCGTGTTCCCTGTTGGTCAATAGACTACGTCCCCAATATGTCATGTTTCCTGTTGGTCAACAGACTACGTCCCCAATATGTCGTGTTTCCTGTTGGTCAACAGACTACGTCCCCAATACGTCGTTTTCCCTGTTGGTCAACATACTACGTCCCCAATATGTCGTGTTCCCTGTTGGTCAACAGACTACGTCCCCAATACGTCGTATTCCCTGTTGGTCATCAGACTACGTCGCCAATATGTCGTGTTCCCTGTTGGTCAACAGACTACGTCGCCAATAAGTCGTGTTCCCTGTTGGTCAACAGACTACGTCCCCAATATGTCGTGTTCCCTGTTGGTCAACAGACTACGTCCCCAATACGTCGTGTTCCCTGTTGGTCAACAGACGTCGCCGCCAATATGTCGTGTTCCCTGTTGGTCAACAGACTACGTCGCCAATACGTCGTGTTCCCTGTTGGTCAACAGACTACGTCCCCAATATGTCGTGTTCTTTGTTTGTCAACAGACTACGTCGCCAATACGTCGTGTTCCCTGTTGGTCAACAGACTACGTCCCCAATACGTCGAGTTCCCTGTTGGTCAACAGACTACGTTTCCAATACGTCGTGTTCCCTGTTGGTCAACAGACTGCGTCCCCAATACGTCGTGTTCCCTGTTGGTCAACAGACTACGTCCCCAATACGTCGTGTTACCTGTTGGTCAACAGCCTACGTCCCCAATATGTCGTGTTCCCTGTTGGTCAACAAACTACGTCCCCAATACATCGTGTTCCCTGGTGGTCAACAGACTACGTCCCCAATACGTCGTGTTCCCTGTTGGTCAACAGACTACGTCGCCAATATGTCGTGTTCCCTGTTGGTCAACAGACTACGTCCCCAATATGTCGTGTTCCCTGTTGGTCAACAGACTACGTCCCCAATATGTCGTGTTCCTTGTTGGTCAACAGACTACGTCCCCAATATGTCGTGTTCCCTGTTGGTCAACAGACTACGTCCCCAATATGTCGTGTTCTCTGTTGGTCAACAGACTACGTCCCCAATATGTCGTGTTCCCTGTTGGTCGTGGACCAACATGTGACATTTAAAACAGGGGTTGCCAACAAAGATACTACAGAACAGAGTAATATAAGATATTTTGGTTGGCAACAGGCCCACACGGCTTCTCGTAGTGCAATCCAAAACGGTACTTGTAAGGTAATTAGTACTGAACATAACACTAATTAAAAGTAATAGCATTACATTGCATACGTACATAGCATACGAAGCAATTATTAACTTAACTTATAATATTTGACTAGCTTGCAGAATTAATATTTAATACCGACCGTGTTGTCGCCACTGACACCCCGGTTGAGGAGTGGAAGTTCGTCACGGCCTCGTCACGGCCTCATCACGCACGCAAGCACGCACTCACGCACGCACGCACGCACGCACGCACGCACGTATGCACGCTCACGTTCCTGCCAGCAGGCGTTGGAGGAACGTTGACATTTGCTGTTATATCGAAATTGTCAAATGAAACAAAAATAATAACTAACTTGTTAATAAAACTAACAAACGCCCGCACATACAAATCTTAACTTGTAAACAAATATTTAATTAAAAGTTTATTGTTGGATAACAAGCTGCTTCACTCTTCAACAAACTTTAACATTTCTCAAGTATGCTGAGTGCTTCACGGTGTGAGTGGGTAGGATGTATGGCTTGTCGTGTCGTGTCGTGTCGTGTCGTGTCGTGTCGTGTCGTGTCGTGTCGTGTCGTGTCGTGTCGTGTCGTGTCGTGTCGTGTCGTGTCGTGTCGTGTCGTGTCGTGTCGTGTCGTGTCGTGTCGTGTCGTGTCGTGTCGTGTCGTGTCGTGTCGTATCGTATCGTGTCGTGTGTCGTCGTCGCAATGCATACACTAGGTACATCAATTAATTTACCCGGCTTTGAATTGGTGGATCACTCGGTGCGTATTCGCCCTAAATGTGGACGATCAGGGGCGTAGATAGGCATAAAGTCACGTGGACGCACAACTCTAAGAGGGGGGTCTGGGGTCCATTGTTCAAAGCTAAATTATAATCATTTATAATCTGGTGGATGTTGAAGTCGAAATAAAACAAAAAAGAATGTCCCGCTGGCAACACAGAAATGTGTTTACCCTATACTCAATCCCAGGGGAAAATGCAGATGTGAACCTTCAGTATATCATATATGTATAAAAATTAAGGCATTGTGGCATCATGCACCAACTAGGGTACGAAGAGAATAAGTAAGTATCATGACAAGGCCTTAAAGGGTTAAACGTTTATTAATATTGCATACATGCTTCACTGACCCATTTAGGGGAGGACAGTGTTAGTTGAGCAACTTGGTTAGTTGAGCCATCCATGTTTCACAGGAAACTACAGCAGCGACTGTTACATGGTACCACCCAGTGATTGAACATTGTTATTAGAACACGGTTCGCGTACAATACGTGCCATTTGTCACAACGGTTAGAAAATGTGAGCTAAAAGTATGTTTTTTGATGTTTTTCGAAACTTTTGTTGTTTGTGATTAATATATGGATTAATGTCTGCTGGTGTGTAAAATATCAACGCACGTGACCAGACTTTATTGTTTGTGTACTTTCAAATGGTTTAACTATGGACAGGGAAGTAGATTATTTACATCACGTCGCGTATTAATGAGAAGTTAATAAAAAATTCGTAATTGTCGAAGAAACTAGATGTTGACTCCGGGCTACCATTAAACTGTTTTCCGCCATTTGACCACATGAGTTATGGTTTGTTCCCTCCTGAATATGCCGTCTTGACAGATTGATCATGTTGGACTAGTCAGAAACAGGTGACGACACATCCTTGCATCATTGCATTTAGGGGCAAACAGTTGACAGTACACACAGTATACCGAGTCGGCGGAGATTGAATACCTCATCCGTTGGTGGTCGTTCAGCCAAGTAGGTTGACTTTTCTCTTTTAACCCAAAACCAACCTGGAATTCAAAGTAAAAGCACTTATCTGGTGTGATGCGATATGATACCGGGGTTATTTAATGCAAACTGGGTGTATGCCGCCTGTAGACTGGTGTATATCGTGCGACACCGTGTCGGAGGACATAATCGGACATAAATCGGTTGTGTAAACGGACTTTGTGTGCACAGCGGACTTTCCAGGAATTGCCCACAGAAACATTATACAAAAATAGATACTTTTGTGGGTGGAGCTGAGGGGTCCGTTATCTCGATCATCATAGGTTATTCAACGGATTATTAGACCCTTCGGTACAGGAATCCGATCGGCTTAGGACTTTATTTGACATCATTTTGCTCACCAACCACAATTTCTGCAACGCCCCGTCCCCAAATAAGTCCACAGCAGTCTAGCAAAATACACTTGTAATTTCAGTAATGTTCACCCACCTAGATGGAACAAGTGAATTGATAGGCCTTCTCTCAGTTAGCTTCGAGGATGGCAAGCTTACTCATTGGCTTTCCAGTTTCCACTGCTAGGTCTAGGTAGGGCGGCCCACCACCACTTCTCCCCCTAGCGCGGCTGCTGGTAACGGTTCATCGACGTCCACAACATCCATTTTCCCTCGCCGCCAGGTGGCTACTTCACAAGTTGTACGCCGCGTTCAATGATTGGGTGCATTGTAATTCTCACGTGACGGGGCCTGAGGAGGTTGGCAGGCTCCGCGCATCAGCAAAAATCGGGTCATATTACTGGTCGCGGAAGTTGCCAGCCAGTCTGTTTACAGCGTTCGACGGCGAAGGTGGACCTTCGTCAGCGTCCGCTTTCCTTCCGTAATCTCAAGCTAATCACTTGTCTGTGGCGGTGGCATCACATTTGACACTTTGTTAGTATTCTTTGCTTTTGTCAATAAAAAAAATCAATTAATGTGCATTTCCTTTCTTGGAAACAGCCCCCTACCGGGCCAATGTTGTGGTGGTGCCTTGTTGTGGCCGTAGCAGTGCTCCTTCGTAGCAGCATTACAGCACATTTTCGCAAACGCAAAGAAATTCAACCAATCACAAAGACATTCAATAACATAAAACAAGTAATTATTATTAAGTATAATCTGTTATACATGGCTTAATACATAGCCACAAGAACTCTGCATGTTATTCATAGCTGCTTGTATTAGAATAAACATATTTTAGGCGAATTAAGCTTGCATAAGTTAAGATTTATTACTCAAAGTGTTCATTGCAAATAAAGTAAATGCATTGCTTAACTAACACAGTGAAATCAGATAATAGTTATGTATTATCCATTGCAGTCGCTTTAAAAAAATAACTTAATACACAGATCACAAAGTTATTAAAATAAATAAATACAGATCAAAAATAATACATGAGGGAATCTCTATAAGTAAACGAATGCTCATGTTTGTATTCTTTTCAACTTGTCAATGTTCTTATAATATGGCTTCTGTGCTTGTGTGCAACATTCTAATGAAAACATTATGTTTCTCTTAAGTAGTTAAGTTAAGCTAGTCAGCTCGCTTGGGGCTGTTGGCTTGTCATTTGAAACAGTTTCAGAAGGCTGTGATTCAGATGCTTTATTTAGTGTCTGTTGATATATCTCATAATTACGTGTGGGGAATAATATACATGTTTATGCTTTATGCAGTGTAATAGTTTAGTGTAACACTCTGCTTAATAGTTTCTAAATACGAAGCAAAATTATCATCTTATACACTGTGGCATAATGATAAGATTATTAAAAAAAATTGCATTTGCATTTGCATATATATATCTATATATCTATATCTATATATATATATATATATATATATATATATATATATATATATATATATATATATATATATATATATTGAACTGATGCATTGGAAAACAAAACCACCTTTAGGATGACATTACGACTTTTTACTTATCAGAAAAAACATGTTTTTTTTTTAAACAATGCATCATTATGGAATTTATGGGACATTTGATAGAGTTTCCATAAATATTGTTGCATGTTTATTGTTTCATTGTGTTTAGTCTTCGTAAATTTTATAATAAATAAAAAAGATAAAAGTTATTTTTCATGAAGATGTTTTGCCTAAATAACTACTTTCGTGATTTTGATTCCACGCCGAAAAAGGTGATAAGTTCTGTGGATTATACCTAGGAGACTGTTAACATAATCGGAACTAAATGACAAGTCTTTGCACTTCCTGAACAGGCCAACAGTAAACGTACGATGTTATATAGCTCGCTATTAAAGGGTAGTAGCGACCATTTTTTTTCTTAATTTTGTTAATTACTGATATTCATAGGAAACATAACCACACACCAAATGAGAGGGTAACACATTTTTATTATCGCGTACATTTTTTTTAATGAGCAAAAAAGTTGGGCCTTTTCCCTGCCCGGGAAAAACGTGTGATTTTATTTTGATTTGAGCCGTGACGTCACACGTGGAACACACGGGAACTTGAAGAACGTCAGAGATTATCTCCGTGACAGATTCGCGTTGTCTTTTGTTATTACTATAAAATAATGATATGGTGTAGGGAAATGTTTTGTGGGAACTCTAATTTTTGGATAAGATTTGTGCAGTTAAAACGCGTGTCGACTTTGTGATGCCGGATGACGAGTCCCGTACAAACTATCGTATACGTGAGGCACATTTCACTGGTGAGTCCTACAGACCTGGCGACGAATTGAAGGTACGGGTGAAACACAAGAAAAACAAATCATTGGAAAATCACGCTGTACCAACAATTAACCCCAAGACCCCAGACAATTGAGAGAAAATGTGTTCACTGATGAGAAGTGAGTTTATTAAGTATATTAAGTATATTAAACAAGACATTCTAAAGCTAAAATATAATGAGGCCTCATATCCAGTTTTATTGCCTCTCACATTGTCGTATATTGCCAGAAAGACATAGTAAATGCTTGAATAAAAGTTTAATTTTTATCTTTATAAAACACAGAGTGGCAGGTCATTGCTCAAACTCGTGCGCACGTGCACGCGGCTTATAGTCTTCAGTAAGTCCACTAGCTGGCTAGCTGTTTCTAATTAAAGATGAATACATGTCACACATCTTTTGACCTGATGTTTTATTTAAGCTAAGCGAAAAGGACCAGAGGAAGTATCTCGTTTTTGAACAACAGCTCAGCTGCTGGAACTCTTCAGATCCTGTCGTGCGTGTGCAGCCCCTACAGTTGGCTACATAAGAAAATTAGATGGTAGTTTGATCCAAGTGGTTCAAAATTGTAAAGGAGTGTAGTTTTATTTATAAATGGAATAGTCAGCCATACACACACACACACACACACACACACACACACACACACACACACACACACACACACACACACACACACACACACACACACACACACACACACACACACACACACACACACACACACACACACACACACACACACACACACACACACACACACACACACACACACACACACACACACACACACACACACACACACACACACACACACACACACACACACACACACACACACACACACACACACACACACACACACACACACACACACACACACACACACACACACACACACACACACACACACACACACATCAACTGCCTGTTGGAATCATATTGATGTCCTTTTCGATTCTTCTGTGTAGGACTCTGCCATCTCAAGTACTCAAAATGTTGTCCATGCTGTTGTGAATGAGTGGATTGATTCACAAAGAAAAATTATCTTCTTCTGAGCGTAGCTCGTCAATTTGTCCCAATATCTGCGGAATTTCCCTGCAACAGTCTCAGACTCCATTGGCTCACAACAATTACAGTAAACACACGGATCGTCTATATTGACTAAGTTCAGGGAGACAGGACAACTTAATGGGTAATGTTCTGAAAAAGGCTGATCAGTTGAATGAGACCACAAAATACCATCGAATTCTGATAACCACAACATATTACAAACTAGTTACTTTAATAGAACGTGCCAAGTGTTGGAAAACCATTAGAACTCATATGTCTCACTGTATTACCAACAGTGCACATATTGTGATGTTCGTACTCAATTTATTTGAAACTCAAATTCACCATGTTGATACCACTGCGTACCTATCAGCTAGTTCTTATATTATCGCCCAACATGCCCTCGGTTCCACTTATATCTGATATATACGTATTAACGCATAAACAACGTTGCATTTGTATCCATTTACCATTCCAGAAAGTCAGAATGAAAAATACGTAGTAAACGAGATATAATTTAAACTATTTTAAAATTTACCAATTAGTGTTTCCTTTGCGATCAATGTCAGACTTGGGCTTGTCTATATTTTGTTCAGCAGCTTCACGAGGTTGTTTATATTTTGTTCAGCAGCTTCACGAGGTTGTATATATTTTGTTCAGCAGCTTCACGAGGTTGTATATATTATGTTCAGCAGCTTCACGAAGTTGTATATATTTTGTTCAGCAGCTTCACGAGGTTGTTTATATTTTGTTCAGCAGCTTCACGAGGTTGTATATATTTTGTTCAGCAGCTTCACGAGGTTGTATATATTTTGTTCAGCAGCTTCACGAAGTTGTATATATTTTGTTCAGCAGCTTCACGAGGTTGTTTATATTTTGTTCAGCAGCTTCACGAGGTTGTTTATATTTTGTTCAGCAGCTTTACGGGGTTGCTTCTCCTGAGCCAGCGACTCGTATCCATATGGCCAAACACCCGTTACCCGAAACATGGGTAAATCGTCATCAAAACATTAAAAATCATCACAATTGTCAGCAGAAACACTTTCATTTGTACTATTCGAGACACTCGATGAATCCATGTTTGCTGTGTTGTGTTCCACGTGTGACGTCGTGCGCTACTTCGGCAGTTTCCGGCGTGTGTTCGGAAAATGGACTCAGTTAATCTGAGACAATCGTTTGATTTTTGCACCTCAATGAGGGTTTTCGTTTGTTTTTTAATCGCGTATACATTAGCAATATCCATATTCAAATTATTTAAGCCCACCGATTCGGGTTCTCTCGATTGTGAATCTACGTCACTGCACGCCCACTGACAGTGGCTGACAAATAGCAGCTGATAAGCAAATATTCCAATTTTGGCAGTTGCATTGGAATTTCATAGTAAACATTTATTTATTAACAAATTGTATCCTTAAAACATGTGTCTAATTTTTGCATTGATCCAAAGCAGTCATCAATAATTAATTATACGTTTTGCAATCATATAATATGTTACGGCATATGCATTTAGACAAAGGTTGAACAAAAAATTAAATCAATATAATATTACGAAAACATGGTTGAAAAAAATTCACTCTTGCACGCGAATGCACTTAGTTAGCCACTTGCATTACTGAGACGTTGTGGCGTCGCCCATGGCAATTGTTCTACACTACTAGCAGTGAATAGATGTCTACACACCGGGTGACACTGGCAGTGAATAGATGTCTACACACCGGGTGACACTGGCAGTGAATAGATGTCTACACACCGGGTGACACTGGCAGTGAATAGATGTCTAGACACCGGGTGACACTGGCAGTGAATAGATGTCTACACACCGGGTGACACTGGCAGTGAATAGATGTCTACACACCGGGTGACACTGGCAGTGAATAGATGTCTAGACACCGGGTGACACTGGCAGTGAATAGATGTCTACACACCGGGTGACACTGGCAGTGAATAGATGTCTACACACCGGGTGACACTGGCAGTGAATAGATGTCTAGACACCGGGTGACACTGGCAGTGAATAGATGTCTACACACCGGGTGACACTGGCAGTGAATAGATGTCTACACACCGGGTGACACTGGCAGTGAATAGATGTCTACACACCGGGTGACACTGGCAGTGAATAGATGTCTACACACCGGGTGACACTGGCAGTGAATAGATGTCTAGACACCGGGTGACACTGGCAGTGAATAGATGTCTAGACACCGGGTGACACTGGCAGTGACACATTGTAAATTCATTGAATGCAGCAGTTACACAAGAACCCGTAAAACTGACCAAGTAAACGGAGCTTAACATATAAACATCTGACACGAGCCTGCTAACCTCCTCTGGCTGTCAAAGGTAGACCGGGCAAACAAGACTTATATGATGCTCGCGTAACTGAGGGGCTTGTTTACAGGTTATACGCATATTAGGGATGGACCATTGGATTTCTGGGGGACTGGTTGGACTGTTTAAAAAAAAACGTGCTCTCTATGCGTCTGACGATGTATGTCTTTGGGCGTTATTCATGACCTTTCTCAGGGTGTGCCCTTTAAACATGATTGAATACGTGTTTATGCTTGTTGGCGATCGCGGAGACTTGCACTAATGCGGTCGTCTCTCGCAAATCTTGGATCTGCCCCTGTAGACCTCTATGTACCCGCCAGTTGGTGAGCATTGGTGATGTGTCTATGTATCGAAGGGGAATTATTGGCAAAACTTAGAGCGAAATGTGCGTTGGCTATTTCTTGGAGTCCATTTACTAAACATTTAATACTCAGGAGTATTGTGTTATTATTGGGTGTTTAAATGAATAAAATATTTACGATACCAAAATATGTCTCCTGATAAACTGGGGCTTAAAACAAATCGTTAAAGTTAACGTTTCCGAAATGTTAAGCAATACAAGTAAGCAACCTTTTCCTATGAATAATTTTTCGTCAGTGTTAAAACCCTGCTCAGTAATAGTTCGATTCAAATGCAAATGTAGATCTATCAGTTCATTATAGGGCCTACGCTTCATATACAACCGTTCTTGGGACTGTTCAAACCGCTTTACGCTTCACCCTCTGGCAGAAGTATATTCAGTATATTCATCATTGTAGTTAATTGTATATTCAGTATATTCATCATTGTAGTTAATTGTATATTCAGTATATTCATCATTGTAGTTAATTGCACATATATGTACAGGTATAACAGTTGATGGTTGTGGACGTGTTTTTGTAATTTTGAACGATATGATACTTTGCATAATTTATGAAATCCTGTAAACTGTGTGTATAAAGTTTGTCTTTCACACTTTGAGAGGTATTTTTGATAGTATTTGATAAACAGTATTTAAGACATTGTTTTACAAATGTATTCTTTGTACCATAAATGTGAATTTTATTTTGTTTGCCTGCATTATCACTATGAATATTTGTGTTTGTTGCTATCTGCCAATGTTGTAGGTATGTAGATAATTTATTATGTATTAATATATAACAACATTTCAAGTACCTCGTCCTTGGGACTGTCGTGGCAGACCTGTTCATTTCAAAGCCATGTCGACTTCTCAGGGAATCATTCAGCCTTGCTGTAATTACTGCGCGAATATTAATTCGTTAACATATCCACCACTGTCTGTAGCCAGGTACTCATTTACAGCTGAGTCAACTGTGCCATGTTGGGTAAACGAAACTGCCAAAGCTTCGAAACGGCTGCAAGAGGATTCGAAACAGGTTCTCTCGATTGAGAGTCCGACGCTCTAACTACTTCGCCACCGCGCTCCATATGGAGACCATTCTTCAAACGTAAATAGACCTGGCCTGAGAAATTTATTTATTGCTTGTTTGGAACCTTGCTGCGTCGCATTCTATTTTATGTTCAAAAAGGTCGTCGTTCACACCCATATCTTTCACTAGCCGTTTTGCGGTGACAGTCATAGGCATACGTCGACCTTTTCAAACACCTCATACTTGTTCTGTTCATTGATGTGCACGATATGTTTACGACAACTCGTTCAAGTGCGTAAATATACGACCGTTTTAATGGATGCCGACTATGATATCAATGAATCCTTTTTAAGAACACGCAATCCACGTTAAAATAAACCATGCTTTAGCACGCTACTGCAACTCGACAAAATACCTTCAGGTGAAGTCCTTGGGAATGAACGACTTCTCAGGGAATCATTCAGCCTTACTGTAATTACTGCGCGAAGATTAATTCGTTAATGATGAAGAATTATTTATTTTCTTCCTTCCTGATATCCAAGAAAACATTATTTTCTGCAAAAATCAGAGACTGCGGCAAAGATCAGAAACAATTGTTCAAATTAACGAGTCATTTGATTGTAAAACGGGACAGGTAATCTTACCAATCCATGAATCGGCCGATCAGTTAGCGACTATTTTCGGTGACTTTTACATTGACAAAGTCGCTACCATCCGACTAAATATCAACATCGGCAACCCAAGTGACATCCACGAAACAGCATTGGACGACGACATCATGTTTGACGGAATCCCGCTTCAAAGGTTTCTGCCAGCCACCCATGACAAGCTGAAGGGAATAATCACAAATTCGCCCAAGTCATGTGACTTAGACCCGATCCCTACGTGAGTTCTGAGGCAGTGTCTGGATCATTTCGTGCCGTTGCTTATAGCCATTATCAACAAATCGTTGGCAACGTCAGTGGTACCCGCAAGTTTCAAACGTGCTTGATCTGTCCAGTGTGTTTGATGTTATCGACCATGGCATTATGCTAACGCGTCTTCAACACTCATTTGATGTGACTGCAGAAGCCCTGGATTGGATGCGATCCTACATTAGCGGGAGAACGCAATGTGTCTCTGTCGGCCCCGCAACTTCGTTTAACGCACATCTGTGTTGCGGCGTGTCACAAGGATCTGTGTTGGGACCGAAACTGTACTACATAAACACAAAACCAGTTGGTGATATGGTGAAGAAACATAATCTTCGCTACCACTGGCATGCAGATGACACACAAATATACTTGTTCATCAAGCCTGATGAGAACTGGGCCAGTGAAAGGTCAACCACTGAAGCCTGTGTGGCGGATGTTGGCGGGTGGATTAATAGAAACATGCTAAAACTGAACCAAGAAAAGAGCGAACTGATTGGGTTTTCGTACAAACACAGCATTCGTCGGGTGAACGATTTGTCCCTCACGATCGGAGGCAGACTATTACATGCTGTGCAATCCGTAAGAAATCTTGGAGTTATTATGAATAGCGGCTAGACAATGGAGAAACGGGTGAATGCGATCTCCAAGCCCTATTTCTACCACATCCGAAATATTGGCAAAGTCAGGCAATACATTACAAATGATGCATGTAAGATTCTAGTCCAGGCACTAGTAACATCTCGCCTGGATTATGGAAACGCGCTACTGCAAGGTAGCCTCAGGTGCTAATTGAACGATTGCAGCGTATACAGAACTGCGCTTCTCGACTAATTACTAGGCC
>OY759269.1:5056469-5061469 GCA_963662155.1 Lamellibrachia columna
GGTCAGGCACACTTCAAAGAAACGGATTCAGCACAGTTCATGACTTTATAAACACCATATTAAATTTCTCGTACAAAAGCAACGCTTGTTTATTAAAATGTGTTATCAATTGTACCGGTTTATTATACAGCAATTTAATTAGATATGTTCTTGAAATACAACGATGGGTACGGGGGTTGTATGGTGTAGAACTGCGTTTATGCATAGCGATGCGTCAACGCGATTCTTACGTAATGAAATAAGCATGTTACGTGGGCTGCAATTGTCTAAAAACGTAAACATTACGCTATGCATGCCTTCCTTGAAATTAACTATAAATGAATAACCAAAGTAATAGGTATAACGTATATCTGAATTTGGTATATTTGATATTATACGTGATTTAGCATATGGTATTATGTACGATTATCATACACATAATAGCAGTTAAGACCCTTTGTATTATGTCGTCGGGTTGACGGTTTGTGCACTATTGGCCTGGGTCTCTCCAAATGCACACCATTTGAAATAGCGCCTAATTGCATTCGTTAGTAGATAATTCGGAGATGATTATCTCTTCAATGTTTTCCTAAGGTTTACTAATATTATGGTATGAAGATTATATTAACTGTAGTTGTTTTCGTTGACGTAAGCTATAGCTACCTTCCATAAAAACTCAATACATATTTGTTTCCAAATTGCATTTCCACCTTACATTTTCGGTTGTGTTGATGATGACTTTTGCGCGTGCCTGTTCATTATAATGAAACATACTATTTTGTAACAAAATTAACTTTGTTGTGCTGTTTTGTGTTAATCATCATTGCGGCTAAGTTCGCTTTTTTATGATCTGGAAACGGAAACGGGTAGAGATAATTTATGTTGTATTTTCTTGACAGAGTTTTGAAGAATGAAACGCTGCTGTACTGGGTGAAGAACGTGGATCCAAAGTTGACGAGACGTCATTTGCAAATCGAAACAGACAACTACATTGTATTTTCGGTGTAATAAAGTTCTACAAATGCTGCATCGTTCGGTTCTTTCACAGACTCGCAAATTCAAAATGACATAAAGCAGGCATACCATGTAAGACGCTTTATTCGGAATTGACCGGTACATCTACATCCCCTACGATAGATAGATTGATTGCCGTAGCAGATCCGGAATGTATCTTTGTCGTTTGTCATGTATCACGAAAATCACAACTAAACGTATCACGAAAATCACAGCCAAATGTATCACCAAAATCACAACCAAATGCAAGGACGCATCCTACGAAAAGATGCCTGTATCGAAGCAGGTGCTAAACAAAGAACAGCCATTAGGTGAATTAAGCATTATTGCTGCCAAGGTTGGGTACTACAGTATTACAATGGTCAATGGTTAATTGCAATTACAATTACACATCATCACAAACCTTAACAATAGTTACAAGTACAGTGTTCTAAAATTATATATTACAACTACACCATGATTGTAATTAATTACAAATAGCCCAATTACAATTTAACCCGACCCTGGTATCGACTTATATTGTTTTATCGTTAATAGCAGTGGTATTGTGTTATACTACCAGCTGGTACATAACCGATGTGTTCATTATATCGACTTATATTGTTTTATCGTTAATAGCAGTGGTTATTGTGTTATACTACCAGCTGGTACATAACCGATGTGTTCATTATATCGACTTATATTGTTTTATCGTTAATAGCAGTGGTTATTGTGTTATACTACCAGCTGGTACATAACCGATGTGTTCATTATATAAACTTATATTGTTTTATCGTTAATAGCAGTGGTTATTGTGTTATACTACCAGCTGGTACATAACCGATGTGTTCATTATATCGACTTATATTGTTTTATCGTTAATAGCAGTGGTTATTGTGTTATACTACCAGCTGGTACATAACCGATGTGTTCATTATATCGACTTATATTGTTTTATCGTTAATAGCAGTGGTTATTGTGTTAAACTACCAGCTGGTACATAACCGATGTGTTCATTATATAAACTTATATTGTTTTATCGTTAATAGCAGTGGTTATTGTGTTATACTACCAGCTGGTACATAACCGATGTGTTCATTATATCAACTTATATTGTTTTATCGTTAATAGCAGTGGTATTGTGTTATACTACCAGCTGGTACATAACCGATGTGTTCATTATATCGACTTATATTGTTTTATCGTTAATAGCAGTGGTTATTGTGTTATACTACCAGCTGGTACATAACCGATGTGTTCATTATATCAACTTATATTGTTTTATCGTTAATAGCAGTGGTATCGTGTTATACTACCAGCTGGTACATAACCGATGTGTTCATTATATAAACTTATATTGTTTTATCGTTAATAGCAGTGGTTATTGTGTTATACTACCAGCTGGTACATAACCGATGTGTTCATTATATCAACTTATATTGTTTTATCGTTAATAGCAGTGGTTATTGTGTTAAACTACCAGCTGGTACATAACCGATGTGTTCATTATATAAACTTATATTGTTTTATCGTTAATAGCAGTGGTTATTGTGTTAAACTACCAGCTGGTACATAACCGATGTGTTCATTATATCGACTTATATTGTTTTATCGTTAATAGCAGTGGTTATTGTGTTATACTACCAGCTGGTACATAACCGATGTGTTCATTATATCGACTTATATTGTTTTATCGTTAATAGCAGTGGTTATTGTGTTAAACTACCAGCTGGTACATAACCGATGTGTTCATTATATCGACTTATATTGTTTTATCGTTAATAGCAGTGGTTATTGTGTTATACTACCAGCTGGTACATAACCGATGTGTTCATTATATCGACTTATATTGTTTTATCGTTAATAGCAGTGGTTATTGTGTTATACTACCAGCTGGTACATAACCGATGTGTTCATTATTATATGTGTGGTGCAGATTCAAGAAAGTAAGCTTGACGACTGACATAGGAAAGGGTTAGGGCAGTGGTCGCGCCCTGGCTTTATGGTGTTGTTGTAATGTGTGCCTTACTTGAAAAGACACAACGGAACAGATCGGATCGTTATAGATGAGACAGTTATGTGGCCTGTGACAGGTGAAAATATCTTAACATAATTGAACTCGTCGAATGAATTAACTTTGATCGTTATATCGGGTAACTTGTGAATGTAACTTGCATTGAGCCGACATCAAGTCGTTAACAGGCAAGTGGACAAGGAAGCCAGTGCTCTATTGAGAGTCCAACAATTGTTCATCTATGTATAGCCCGCCCTCATCAGATATATGTCATTTGCATTTTAAACATAATCACACTGCTAGCATTAACACAATCATTGGATAATTTTTTTATTTATTTTTCGCCCTCTGTGAGAATTAATACTTTCTCATATGCCACCTACTATGTTCTTATATGTTGTCAAACCACACTCTTCTAAGCGTCAAGAAGCTCGTAGGCACATCAAAACAAAAGGATTAGTCAATCTCGATAAGTTGTGCTAAAACTGTCAACAGACCGAAGAATGCGCTAGAGAGCTAAGGAGGGCACGTCATTCTTACGATATGACTTTCGTGCTTCTAGTCAATATTCCAAATGAATGTTGATTATCTGTTGAAGCAGCAATCCCACATTGCTCTGAGTTTTGCTGTACGTGTTTAAACTGCTTTTTTCTGGGGTTGCAAATATTTCCAAAGACTAAATAGAACTAAAACTGTTACAACTGCCTCTCTTTATGAGGCACCTACGTACACATTTGCTCACATTCTATATATAACAAGTTTCTTGTAACATGTAAGTAGATCGTTTCTTTTTCTTTAATGATTTATTGCAGTCTTCAACTGTGTTGAATGCACATAAACTCGAAGCACTTACGACGGTTGCGGGAAGTATATATTTAAATTTAATTGGTCATCTCATTTTGTAAGAGCAACGTTGAATAAAATCATAGATCGTTAGTTGGCATGCCCATCTCAAAACATCAAAGCTAACATCGTGTTAGTGTGTGTGTGCGTATACGTGGTATGTGGAGGCTGCAGCATGAAGGACGAAAACATGTTCACAAATCAGTATCAACACGTCATCGTACCTTTAATTGAAAGGTTCAAGTTTAGGGAGGGGGTCTGAAGTTGAATAAAATTTATTTCGTGTAGTGTCGCGCATCGATGTTAAGATGTGGTCAGGTTGACGAATTACTGTTTTAAAATAAATGACTACTGTTGGTGATTTCGTACAACCCCCGCTGGTGATGACTGAATAACGTTCGTTCACATGGACATTTATACTGATCGCTACTGGTGATTTATTATAACACCTGCTGACGAAACCTGCATAACATTCGTTCACATGGTAATAAAGTCTCCTGTTGCAGATTCCTTGTCAAAGGTCTCCCCCATTTACAATGAACACAACACAAAAAATTCACATTTTGTTTATATTTTCTGAGTAACCATAAATGAAATTATCTTCTTTCTTTAATAAAAAAAACCATAGGTGCTATGGGTCTTGCTACGTCATCCTTCGTTTGAACAATTTGACATTTGGTTTGCTTTATTTCATTGTTTACCATAGAATCTGATCTATTAGGACGGGGATGGAGACAGTGTATATTTGTAATTCTAAATCAAATTACATTACACGCGCAAACAAAAACCGGTAGGGATACATACCCATACACGCACACGCACACGCACACGCACACGCACACTCACACGCACACGCATACTTTAATCCAGTTTTCCGCAGACGTAGAATTATATTAATTATATTTACAAGATGACGCGTGCGTTCATTCGTGCGCACGTGCGTGGGTGCGAGTGTGCGCGAGTGTGCAGTATTACATATGTTATGACGTGCGTGCGTGTGCGTGTGCTTGTGGGTGTGCGCGAGTGTGCACTATTACATATGTTTGTGGTAAATGAAAATAAATATATGAAACCATGGCTTCACAATTCCTTAATTGTTGTATAAGTGTTGTTAGGTTATTCAGAATAAATGATGTTATGCTTACGTTACATTGATGTTTCAATAACTTTT
>OY759269.1:5063969-5086469 GCA_963662155.1 Lamellibrachia columna
TATAATTATTATATTATGTTATATTAGGAATGCAATGCAAAACGTTCGGCCACTTTTGTTATGACGACATAACATATTTAGTCGCTTTTGAGATGTTCTTCAGTAGGCGATAATAGGGGTATTTCATTTATTTCGGTCGAAGGTGTTTGCATTATGTTTGCTGTCATATTACCGTATTTAGCCATATAATGCACCTTACATTGAATTTGCTATATCTTAATTTTACGACCTACTTTAAATGGAAATAAAAAATAAAAAATAAAGTTATATTCTACCTTACGCTTGATGAGTGGTTTGATGTGTATATTTGGTGCAAGCTACGGACTAGTTATTCAATACTAACGACAGCTACCATTTCTACAAATGTCTTGCAGATTATCGCCGATGTGGTGGCTTCTTCGGGTCTGGAAGTGTCTTCCCTTCATGTCATTACAAGTAAGTTGATATTAGTTTCTCTTTAAAAATTAATCGCCACGATGTGAGCATTCATTATTCATCAGTGACAACAGTTTTTTTAAATACAAGCGCCAGGTGACGCTGCTGCTTTCTCACAACAATGTGTATTTTGTCACGGTATAGAAAATTAAATATTTGACAATATTAAGGATAGGCCTACATATTTATTTGGACATACATTTGTGTGGGGAGCAAAACTACGGTCCGTTCCGTTCTCATGCTATCAAACCCGCGACCCTTAATGTAAAATAATATCGCAGAATAGTTTTTATGCAAAACTACATCGGATCGTTCGCCCACCTATTAATGCTGATAGCTTGGTTTTATTCAAAGGGTGTCGTTGTTTTGCTCCTAGTGTGGTGTAACACGTCGGTGTCATAACCATCAGATGATTATCTCCGAAAATTATTATACAAGCAATTTAAAAAACTGTTAAACAAATTTTACCTCCATCTTACCAACGATTGTCACCTTGGCGCCTTTAGAAATGTTGTTGTATTTCGTCTTTCAGTGGTATGAGTATATGCGGGCCGTCTTACAGATTGAGCGGTTCCAAGTGCATTATGGTAAGCTGTGCTCTAAGCATTTGGTAATTTTGTGGTGCCCACATATTGATAACAATAATCCTACCATTAGTCACATTGACAAAAGAACTTAAATCCGCACCTTTTCTTTCGCAGATGTGCTCATTATAATAGTCGTGTACGTGCTCATTGTAATAGTCATGTACGTGCTCATTGTAATAGTCATGTACGTGCTCATTGTAATAGTCATGTACGTGCATTGATAAACCTAATGGAATGGTTCGTTCTAAATATAAAACAACATGTCATTATGTTTAGTTGACATCATTATTAGCATTATTAACAAGAAAACAAACTCTATCTTTGGAATAATTTAGTCCTGTTTTACGATGTTATTAAATTAATAATTAGGTTCCTCAACATTCATTGTTTTACTGTATTCATGCAGGCAGGCAGGCAGGCAGGCAGGCAGGCAGGCAGGCAGGCAGGCAGGCAGGCAAGCATATCGCAAACTGCTTTATGACCAATACGCCATAGTAATCACTGTTCTTCCTGTGCTTTTCCAGGGGAAGGGCGCAGGCGCTGGTGTAAGGGGTACTGCTGGGTCTGCAGTAAGGGTGACGAAGAATCCGATGAAAGCCATGTCAAGTGCGCCCTTGAATGCCAAAGACGGAATGATGGTAGCGAGCAAAGCCACACAGGCAGCCTAAACCCAACGCTGTCTTGTCTGTCTGGCAATAAAGCTATATTAAATAGTATTTGGTGTTGGTTTGTGGATGAATGTACAAACGTACACTTACTTCGGCTATTTAACTTATAATCCATAATTCCAATTGATCTTTGTTCTTGGATGAAATTAGGAAATTGGCTTTTATCACGAGTAATATCACAAAGGGCTAACTAAACAAAAACACCTGTTGTTCTAGGGTATCCATGGCAAAGAGAAACCACGATAACAGCCCCATAGCCATTTTCTATAGCATAGGCTGAATGTAGGACAATTAACAATATATATATATATATATATATATATAAATATATATATATATTTATATATATATATATATATATATATATATATATATATATATATATATATATATATATATATGTTAGTTTTAAATTTAAAAAGAAATCTGCCAAAAATGAGCCACTACCCACCCGCGTGGAACGACACCGGCTACGAAGAGACGGTCCGTCGAACCTCGGCGACGTCTCCATGCTTGAAACAAGCGGACACAACTGAGCACAGATAACGGCAGCACGTGGGCCGCTCAGGGTAAGAGTGAAGACAGTGGTGTTAGTGGATTCATTGGGCGCCATGTGTCGCATAGGGCATGTACAAGAGTCCGCCATTCCGTCCTGTCAGCCGCCCTCTGTGCCGCCTCTGCCCATGATTTCCACCCAAACGCATCTCACTCTTTTTCCACCATTCGCCGCCACGGACAAACACAGCCATAAACTACTGTATAGTATAGAGTAGCAGAATAAAGACGCATGCAAGCCATGTACCGGATGTCATAAGCTTAATCAGGCGACGTCTGTCAACATCGATATTGCATTACAACCAATCGAAAGCGAATTCCGTGATACGACGGAACGCGTCTTCAATTGTAATCTACGACCCACACTGTGGCAAATTCGCGATTACTTTTACTTAGCTTTTGGCTAAAATAAACATGACGCCCAGATAGGTCATTGTTACAATTCGAACATTCGCTCCCATACATCACGTCGGGTCAAATCGCTTGGCCTGAACATTGATCTTTCACTGACGGTCCCATCTGTCTGTGCTGGACGTTTTCACTTCGTCGTCACGAAACGCCAAAATTTGAAAATAAAACCGACTTCTCACTTTTTTCACATTTTAATTCTGTGTGAATGTACGGTGTCCGATATCAAGAATTGTGGTTAATGGCCAACATTAGCACGGCAAGAGAATATGCAGTTACCACACACGTCATGCCCAAAAAAGTATCTTAGTTTGCCTATAACTGGCAAATAAATAGCTTTGGGAGAATTGCATCCGTTTAAACTTGTAATACATTTTATGTTGTGTTAAACATTAACTGTATAAATGATTAGGGCCTTAGCATAGGCTAAAGAACCTTCCCGGAAAGGCTGTTTAGCCACTTCCCAAATAAGGAGTTGGGTATACTCTGCCAGCCGTCGACTGCGATTACCGGAGGATTTATATCGGTTGTCATTTGGGTTTAAAACTATTGTGCATTCGTACTTACTACTAGGTGGCAGCACAATTGTGTGACACTCTGGACCATTACGGCGCTTCGTTCTGTAGGCATGCGGTCGTCGGTCCGGTATTCAGTCTGTATGTCTGCGTCAGTGGGTCGTATTTATAGGGTGGACTATTTCGGGTGTGACTATTATGAAGATGAGGACTAGTTTGCGGATTAATCATGAATGCGGATTATTTACATGTGTGCTCCGCACTACAAAACAATAAAACGTTCTATCGTTTTGTACGGAATTACATAAACAATATTTACTTGGTCATCGAACGCGCCCTTTGATGGAAAAAACTGGGAAAAAGATTAGGCTCCTATATATCATCCTATATCGACTGAACGTTATCACGACTGTTCTTTCAGAACCATCGAGAAACTGTATCCGAAACGAGAGGCACTGCGCGACCGACGCATCTAAAATCGTGTTTCTTCGACGCTACTGTTAGTGCAATATCATCAGCGTACGCTAGTAGGAGTAGTAATAATAATAACAATAATACTACATTTATTTCCAACATTACATAATTATATGCAGTGTACATACATGTTAGTAATGTAAACCTTACTTACAATACAATATAAAATACTTCTATTGCACTAAATTCCTCTGGAAACAAAATCTCGGCAGCGCACCAAAACAAAAGGGGTTAATCATATTGTGCTATAAGTGTGTTGGAAACGAAGATAATATAAATGTAAACTTATATGTTCTCTCCCTTATTACAATAATTTGTTATATGTAGACATACAAACACACACACACAAACACACACAAACACACACAAACACACACACAACACACACACACACAAACACACACACACACACACACACACACACACACACACACAGACACACACACACACACACACACACACACACACACACACAAACACACACACACACACACACACACACACACACACACACAGACACACACACACTTTTATATCTGTCAAGTACAATTGTTATATGCATTTTTGTGAAAGCAAAAAGGTTTTACAAGTTCTTAGTGCTTTATGAATGTTCTTCTTCATCTGCTGCTTCTTCAACAATCACCAAATCTTCTCCTTCCCTGGACTGGCCGTCACGTGACTGGTGACCGCCGTATAGGGACTCCTTCCTGTCAACTTGCATCTCTCTGCCTGTACCATATCAACACGCCGCACGCGCACACGGTCTGAATCAGCATATGCCGGAATCGTTTGTTGGAGAGGACGTAGATGGCGAAGTTGACGGCCGAGTTAAGTATGACGAGCATGTTAGTGATATGCTTCAGATAGAACTGGAAACCGCCGCAAATTTTAGCCTCACTCGGCACCACGGTCGGAATCACCTGGTTAACGAGCGCCGTCACCTGGCAGATGATGGAAACGATCGTGAGAACGAATGTGACACTGTTGTCCTGCTGCTGGCGCATACTCTGCATCTCCATCCGTTTCCGGCGTAACGCCTTCAGCGCTTTGATCAGGCGAATACTCAGCACTGACAGGATGAATATGGGCAGGGCCAGAAGTAATATGAAATAAAGTATATCACAGTAAATTATGTTGTACGGTTTCTCTGATTTAAGCTTCGTGTAAGCAGCGACTGCCGTGTACGTCGTACCGTTGTCCCACGTCTTGTACACGTTGTACCGTTGTCCCACGTCTTGTACACGACGTACCGTTGTCCCACGTATTGTACACGACGTACCGTTGTCCCACGTCTTGTACACGACCCGGAACTAGGCAAACTTCGTGCAAGCAGTGACTGCCGTGTACGACGTACCGTTGTCCCACGTCTCGTACACGACGTACCGTTGTCCCACGTCTTGTACACGACGTACCGTTGTCCCACGTATTGTACACGACGTACCGTTGTCCCACGTCTTGTACACGACCCGGAACTAGGCAAACTTCGTGCAAGCAGCGACTGCCGTGTACGTCGTACAGTTGTCCCACGTCTCGTACACGACGTACCGTTGTCCCACGTCTTGTACACGACGTACCGTTGTCCCACGTCTTGTACACGTCGTACCGTTGTCCCACGTCTAATATTTTTAATATATCTGGCCGTGAATAAGTGTAAATGAAATTGGCCATTCGTGTAATGTAATCGAAGTGCTTATTATTTTGTTTAAATGTTCATTTCCCTCATGTCGAACATTTTGAATTTAACTACCCGTGTATGAATAAGTTTAAACGAAATTGTCATGTTTATGCACGTTCATGCAGTGTAATCGTAATGCCTTAATTGTTTACGTTCATGTAGTGTAATCGTAATGCCTTAATGGTTTACGTTCATGTAGTGTAATCGTAATGCCTTAATTGTTTACGTTCATGTAGTGTAATCGTAATGCCTTAATTGTTTACGTTCATGCAGTGTAATCGTAATGCCTTAATTGTTTACGTTCATGTAGTGTAATCGTAATGCCTTAATTGTTTACGTTCATGTAGTGTAATCGTAATGCCTTAATTGTTTACGTTCATGTAGTGTAATCGTAATGCCTTAATTGTTTTCATGTTTGACTCGAATTCATATTTGAGACGGCGAGTCTTAATTGCGTGAAGGTTATATACATGAAAATTCGCACTCTGATTGATGATCTGGTGAATTATGTTATCAGATTATAGACATGAAAACGTAGCAGTCGTCTCAATAATGTGCTCTAATCCCTCTATTGTGTGCTCAGCGACAATGCCTATAATGAATTAAGATGTTTTCCTTTTATTGTATGTTCACACCTCAAATGGGTTGCGAAGACATTAAAAGCATCATACTATTGTTTTAGTCAAACACATTTTGTTATACGGCCATAGATTGGTAGTTAATTGAAGTAGGTGTGACGTTATTTTCTGGTGATCATTGTCTATTTAAATCTGTATTCACCACTGGTCTGTCCACAAATCTGCCTGTTCCATTGATTGTTACATTTGCTTTACCTTTGGAATCGCTCTGGAATATTTGGATTAATTGCTCTCATTATACTGAATTGGAAAGGTTACTCGATTCAAGATGTTGCCTCTCGTGTTGAATACCAAATATCATCTGACTGGGAGGCATTGGAAAGAACCCATATCAACTCGTACAAGGACTATGTTGATATATGCAACAGAGCAGGCTCGGCCACCCTGCCACCTCGAGTAGTTTTCAAGACTAGACTCGCCATACGAATGAAGTAAAAGCAGCACGTAAGGTTTTAATTAGAGCACAACCCGAGACAGTGTCCACAGCGCAAACTACACGGCGCAACACGTATGATGAAACGCAGGACAGGCACCACCATGACATTCTCAGAGCATTTCACATGCTCTCCATAATGCCTGGAAGTTAGTAAAACAACTTTCAGGAAAGAAATCAAAAACCATCTTCATGCAAGGGGAAGATCGTTTGGATGCTTGGAAAAGTTAATTCAAACAACTGCTCTATTCAGACAATACGAGAACATCCAACCTTCCAGTTGATCCGGTCTATGAGACCAACCCCAACATTGACACCGACATCTTCTCACATTGCGATCAAACAAATGAAACTTGGCAAAGTCCCTGGACTAAATAGCATTCCCATTGAAGTGTGGCGACTACCCAAGTTAAGGAAAGATTTACTAAAGTTCTGCAACAAAACATACTTAAGGAATATACCACCAGAATGGGGGATTTCGGGCATCGTACCAATACCCAAGAAAGGAGGCCTGACTATTCCTGAAACGATCTTACGATCAAACCACAACGGATTTAGACCTCTACGATCTTCATCTTCGCAGATTCTTGGTCTTAGACGCATCATCGAAGAAATGAGAAACCACTAGAAAGAAACTGCCATTATTTTCATCGTTTTCAAGAAAGCCTTTGACTCTGTAGATAGTAAAACACTGTTCCAGATTCTCCATGCGTATGGCATCCCAGAGAAGATCGTAAAAACCATATATATAATGTATGTAAACACATCTGCAGTTGTATTGACTCCCGAAGGGGAAACTACAAATGTCAACATTAACACAGGAGTTCTCCAAGGAGACCCTCTCGCCCCATACCTGCTCATCATAGTCTTGGACTACGTATTAAGAACTGCAATTGATGACAGAGAATGACTAACCCTAACCAGACGCAGAAGCACCAGACATCCAGCCTCACATCTCTCTGACCTGAATTATGCCGATGACATCGCTCTGTTCGCTGACACGATACAAGAAGCAGAACTTTTACTTCGTAAAGTGGAAAGTGCTTCCAAATCTACTGGACTATTTCTCAACCCAAGCAAAACAAAGTACATGCATATCAACCAGTCTGCTAATGATAGCGTTCAACTCATCAGACGGGTGTCACATTGACAAAGTAGGGGATTTAAAATATATCGGATCCTACACAAACTCACAGCATGACATCCAGTGCAGAAAAGCCCAGGCATGACAAAGTTTGGAGAGCGCCCTTCTGCAGATTCACCAAACTGAAGATTTTAAGGACGACGGTTGAACCGATCCTGTTACATGGATGCGATTCGTGGTCGCTAACACAATCAGTAGAAAATGCACTAGATGGCACCTACACAAGAACTTTACGGCTCCCTCTCGCGGATCACCAACATCGTGAGACAACGACGTCTTCGTATGGCAGGTCATGTGATGCGTCATGACCAAGTTGCCAACAAAGTCCTGCTCTGGAAGCCTGATGGCCCTCGGAGAAGAGGTCGATCAACAACTACTCTACAAAACATACTAGAGAAAGACACGAACCTCAGAGAGACAAATCTAATAGCGGCAATGAAAAACCGAAACCACTGGATGGAAATCATTATGTCACCACATTAAGTGGATGACATAAGTAACTAAGTATTTTAAAACGTTTGCATACATTTCCATTTTCTTTATACATGCAGTGTTTTACAAAATAAATTACTTAACATTTAAACACATTAGCCACCAATTAAAGAAGGAACATAGTATGTGCAAAATTATGTACAACTTATAGTTGCAATAGTGTCAGAATGGTTATTCACTCACGATCCACACATATTGATATGATGAGAAAGTGGACTAAAACGTACTTGTTATGTACATATTTATAGTAGTTGTTTCTTGTTTCTTTAACTAATAACACACCCTGATAATGCAGTAAATATGACAATAAAAGCTTACAGTTCATCCTATATGGTACACATGTCAAATATTCATCTTGCATAAAAATCTGCATAATAGTTTGCATTTTAAAAAACCTTTATATTTACATATATATATATATATATATATATTTATATATATATATATATATATATATATATATATATATATATATATATATATATATATATATATATATATATATATATATATATATATATACACATATATATATATATATATATATATATATATATATATATATATATATATATATATATATATATATATATATATATATATATATATATATATATATATATATAATAAGGTAAATGACCTATACATGTCAAATATGTTTAGAAGTAACACCGAGTTTTTTTTAATGTCTCTGTAGGGTATATGTCTTTTACTTTTTACCAACCGCCCTTGTATAAATGTGCAAAATACGTGAAAAATAGCATATATATATATATATATATATTATATATATATATATATATATATATATATAATAAGGTAAATGACCTATACATGTCAAACATGTTTAGAAGTAACACCGAGTTTTTTTTAATGTCTCTGTAGGGTATATGTCTTTTACTTTTTACCAACCGCCCCTGTATAAATGTGCAAAATACGTGAAAAATAGCACTGTTTACAGCTCTCTTGCAACCTAAAAAATGGGTGCACGCATTGGTATGAATGACCCCCACATAGGTTGAGAACATTCAGTACTTCCACAATGTACAACAATTACATTAACATTAATATTAGTATTTTTAGGCCAGGTACACTTTTTGATCAAAATAGAAAAAAAAAACTGTTTTGAAAACGTAGATGGGGTTGTCTTTAAAATGATCTAACATGAAAACTAGTTAACATACAACAATACAACTGGTACCATGATGTATCGCAATAATATAACTTTTTAATGATGTATAGTACTTTGCAATAACTTAATTATCTCAAAATGGTTCAGCATAGCTACTGTCAGGAATCTTGTGGCCGAGTACAGGTTCACTTAAAAAAACTTTCCATGATGTTGTTTCCCATTACCTGCCTGCCCCGGCACCAGATGAAGGGGTTTACATTGCTAATACATACCTTACAGTCTGCACTTGTTTAAGTTTCATACATAAGGGACAACCATATTTTTGTAAGCATGTATATGCAGTGTTAGCAACTACAAACAAATGCCATGATCACTTTTTGTTTTTTACAACTGTATAAAAAAATCCTCCCGGTTTGTCGGCCCTGTTCCCCACAATCTACGCGTGGTCGAGGTAATGTTTTCAGAGGTATAAAGTCTTTATTGCAAAGGTCCCACCAAACAACTAAATTAGAAGAACAACAGGCTAAGAAGGGCGAGTTACTTAAACTCTTACATGATCCTCAGAAACCAGCTGCATCAACAGTCTTCCCTGGTAGATTACCTAAAAGACATCCTCATAATTTAGTTTTCAGACGGAAGGGGTTCCCATAGTTTTCAAAAATAGTAATTAGGAATTGAAATGTCCTGTATTTAACCTGGGTGACCCATACCTGCCACAGGTCAACATTCCACATAACGCTAGAGAAAGATGAGGTGTGAGGAAAATATGTATGCACAAAAAAACGGGGACTGACTGTAAGTGAGGTAGTTTCGGAAAACACCCACCCAAATCTTGGCCTTCAAACTTAAACAGTTTGAAATAGCTCGGTCATACAAGCAATCAAGGAAATTAACACACCCTCGAGGGTTAACGAGAGTTGGTGTGGTTACAGTTAGGTGTGCAATCAGTTTAATTAAGTCTGCCGTAAGTTTAATTAGGCCACCAGTCAGTACAGTTAGTCCAGCAATCCGTGTAGTTAAGCCAGCAATCCGTGTAGTTAAACAAGCAGTCGGCTTCATTAGGCAAGCAGTCAGTTTAATTAAGCCAGCAGTAAATTTAGTTAGGCCAGCAGTCAATTTAGTTAGACCAGTAGTCAGTTCAGTTGGGCCAGCAGTCAGTTTAGGGGTAGGGTTAGTTAGACCAGGGGGTCAGTGAAGTTACACCCGGTCTGACAAATGTATGTCGAGACCAATTTATGTTGCTCTGTTTTCTCTTCCACCGGTGCAACAAGCGAGGGTTCCAAGCAACCTGGCAGCTCGGCAACGACCTCGGTGCAACAAGCGAGGGTTCCAAGCAACCTGGCAGCTCGGCAACGACCTCGGTGCAACAAGCGAGGGTTCCAAGCAACCTGGCAGCTCGGCAACGACCTCGGTGCAACAAGCGAGGGTTCCAAGCAACCTGGTAGCTCGGCAACGACCTCGGTGCAACAAGCGAGGGTTCCAAGCAACCTGGCAGCTCGGCAACGACCTCGGTGCAACAAGCGAGGGTTCCAAGCAACCTGGCAGCTCGGCAACGACCTCGGTGCAACAAGCGAGGGTTCCAAGCAACCTGGCAGCTCGGCAACGACCATCCCTCGGCACAATTATTCCATTGACTAATACATTTTCTTAATACTACTTAACTTTTTTCTTAAATGAATAGTATGTGTGGATTTCAATTTCATTAAATTGTATTACTTAATTGTTTGCTTAACTGGACTGTGCCATCGCATCTGTGGACTTCTTGCTGTAATCAATAATGTTCAGATTCATTGACTAAAAACAATACTTTTTATTGGTAATATATGTCTAATGTATTTTGAAGTGGTTTAGACATTACTCCAGGCCACCTAGCGGACTGCCACGAAGAGCAACAAACAAACGGCTATTTTCAGAGCCCCAACTCTAATAAAAGAGTTTGCTAACTATCCAATTGGGTTTTCGGCTGGTTTTCAGATGTAACTTGTATATTTAGACAATAAATTCATTTGGTTTTTTCAACCCTATGTATAAACGTGTCTGTTGTGTCTCTAATGTTTCAATATACCTTCCATTTTATGTGTGCAATAAACACGATACAATAATAATTTATATTATACATATTCATTTCCATATATATCCTTCAATTGTATACACTTATTTTGGTTCCTTATCTATATTCGTCATAATACTCATCACCACTATTGTATTTCTGAAATTAAATACTGCCTATTAACTCATACATTTCCCTATATATATCCTTTGATTTTATACACTTATATTGATTATTTAGCTTTACCACTATTATATTTCTATAATTAAACAATGCCTATTAACTGAAACAATAATAAAGTGTACTTTTAATAATTAAATGTTACAATGATCGATTGATCGTCAATCCTAATTCAGATATTTGCTAAATGCCGTCGCCAACATGACGGCGTAACCGGAAGGAAATTATTGGTGTTGCGCGCGCATATGTCATAGTCGCAAAATCATCATTAAGAATGTTGCTGTTACTAATGCAAACATTATATACAATACAATATAAAATACTTCTATTGTGTTAAGATCTTCGGGAAACAAAATCTCGGCAGCCCATCAAAACAAAAGGAGTTCAGAAGCAGAATCAGAACCAGTTTATTATTAGCAACTTTTCAGTTGGATTGTACATATAGTCACGATAAAATAAACTCTGCCACACTTATAAAACACCGGAAATTATGTTAAAATAATTATTGCACATTTTGTACATAATAACAGTAATGCAATTAAACTAAATTTTATTTATATATATTAACTAAAACGAACCGTGAACGCAACACACTCAGTAGGAGGCACTTTATATTAAAACTGACTGTATCATTTTAATTACATTAATACTGTTCATTCCATTCAACATAATTAAATTACTTTAAAATTAAAATAAATAAATAGATTACTTTATATATTAAAATTGTATGTTAAAACATACCTGATAAACCATTTAAGTATTTTGGCAGTGTACCAAACACGATGGTATTAACGAGTTTTTGTAGCGATTTGTGTTAGCCATTGGAACGGTTAGCTCGTTAAATGATCTTAGAGCAGATGGAACCTTTCGAGCGTCCGGTGGTAGCTTATTCAGTTTGTGATCACCACGTCTCATTCTGCTGAACTACATTTTACATATCGCATTGCGCCTGTCGTGCAGCGTTGGTATGTTTACCATCTACAGAATATCATCGTACGCAAAACCAGGAAATATAGTTTTAAGACACCGTTTTTGGATTATCTCGATGTTGTCCGATAAGTATTTAGGCAAGTTCGTGTGCCATCCCGGACAAGCATATTCAACTACTGGTCTGATCATCAGATGATATAGTTACACCGATAACTTTTGCTTGAGTAACTCTTTCAATATCAGTCCCATTTATATCAATATACGGCAGATATTCAACATACGTTCTATCTTTTCAGAAACATATAACCATTTATTTTGTCTTAATCGTTTTAATGCAGTAAAGTAATGCAATAATGTTAGCTGAATCCTGCATTACAGATACTCTGCTTTGGTTGTGTCTTTCAAATATTGCGCTGTCATCCACCAGTAGATAGGGCAAGGTGTTCGTAAACCATTGATGTGGACCAAAAACTGTTTTGGTCCAGACAAAGTTCCCCGGGGAACGCCTCCATTAGGGTAGCCTGTTTTTGATACAGCGTCCCCGATCTTAGCTCTCTGCTCACGGTCTAGGAGAAATGCTGCCATCCATCGGACTAGATGTGCTGGTAATTCCATTGTGATCAGTTTATCGATTAATATATCATGATTAATTAGATCAAATGCTTTCCTGTAAGTCCAGAAATAACACTCTCACAAAATTGCCCGTTACATCTGTGGCTTCATACCACTTGTGGAGCATTTCAACCAGAACATCAGTAGTACAAGTCCCTGCCATACCTCCGAACTGCCAATCATCATGATATATGACGTTTAACACAAATATCGACCCACTTCAGCACAAGTGACTCAAGCACCTTTGCCAGAATTGGAGTCAGCGATATAGGTCTAATGTCATTTTCCACTGTGTCTTGTGGATGTTTCTTTTACAACGGAATGTCAGTTGCTGATTTCCATAGCTTGGGTAGTACTCCTTCCCTGAGTGAGCAGTTAAAGATAGCTGTGACCGGTGCCGCGAGAAGGTGCGAAAAGTCTTTCAATACCCATGGCGGAATGTTGTCCGGTCCAGTGGCTTTGTTAACCTAGACCTTATCAAGTGCCACCTCCGTATCTGTCAAGCTGATAATGAACTCAGTTGGCAATGGTTCGTCGGCGTCAAAGACTGGGTGAGAGGACTACAATCTTGCAAAGTCTTCACACACTAGCACAAATAATCCATCCATAGAATTGACCAAGCTGGCCAAATCCCATTAGTGTATTTATTGGCCAGCCCTTGCATCTCATTACGGCTGTTAGATGACGTTCCTATGAAAGGCTTCATGTGTTTCTACCAGTCACGTGTCGATGATTCCTCGAGTGTTGCAATTTTTGATTGGTAAACTGGTGGCGCAATTTTGGCGCTGTGCGATTCACGAAGTTCCCCAGTCTTCTGGCGTGTTCCGTGTCACCAGAAATACGAGCACGTTGTCGCTGTCTGATCAGGTGCCGGAAGCCATCTGTGATCCATGGTTTATCTGTGCTATGACGTGACACCGTCTTGTACGGAAAACACGTGCCCAGTAAATAGTCCAGGGTTTCCTGGAAGAGATTAAACTGTTCTTCGCACGTAGGCAATGTGTACATATACTTCCATCTGGTATATGACAGCGCTGAAGTAAACATTGCTCGTTGAATTGATTAAAATCTCCACTTAAAATAACACCACAGTCTGGGCTACGTCGCAAAACGGTGTCCAGACTAGTTATCAGGTACTCCTGCAGCGAACCGTTATCAGCACCAGGTGGGTGGTAGATGCACGCTATAATAATACAAGAACACTTTCTTGGAAGTTTCTTGGGCTTCAATCTAATCCATAGCACTTCGTGCTCATCATCTTCAATATTATGTAGCCGATCATACACCAAGGTCTCTGCCACATAACACGCTACTCCTCCACCCGGTCCTTCCTTTCACAACAGAAACCTGCTAGTCCGACATATTCCGAATCCATGTAACTCTTAAACCAGGTTTCCGTGACATTCACGCAGGCAAAGTCTGAAATACGTGCCACCATGAGCAATTAATCTAATTGCTCAATACTCAGTAACTAAGCGTTGACATTTAGAAACCTTAGTAGGCTCCACCGCGAACAGTTAGTGAGCGTGATTAAATTGTCTGCATTCACACCTGGTGTTCTCTGTTGTGATACGCTACGGCAACGGGTGATTACATATTAAATGTAGAGCACTTCACTTTCAGTACGTGGCATGGCCGTGTTATTCCGCCTCTTTCCTAGTCCCTCTTCGTGTGATGTTTGCTCTTGTAGCTCTTCTGACCACAGACAAAGCACGGCACAGCATGCTCATGTCGACATGTTTGGGTGACACGATTTGTCTCCCCACACTTGTTACACTGGCCGGAAATACGCATTTGGCCAGCAGCCATGCTACCACTTGCATCAGCAGGACGACTGTCCGGCGCGCTGCAGTCCTGTTTTGGCGACCTTCTGCCAGTCAGTCTCCGGGTTAATCATATTGGGCTATAATTGTGTTGGAAATAATTAATGCTTATTATACCAAATATTAATATTAATACACGTCTCAGAACAAATAACCCTTTTATATCTATCAAGTACAATTGTTTTGTGCATTTTTGTGAAAGCAAAAATGTTTTTACAATTTCTTAGTGCTTTATGAAGGTGTGTTCTGCTTCATCAGCTGCTTCTTCCCGAATTTCCAAATCCGTTTACAAGATAATTAAGAGGGCGAAAGTATACTGTTGTGCCTTACTCCAGAAATGGTATAAAACCGTTGGCTCTCTTCAGCTCCCACCACAACATTACTCTGACAATTTGCATAGATGCTGACAATGGTTCGTTATTATCTGGTGGTAAATCACATTCACCTTCCACATTTGCTCTCCTAGTATTCTGCCAAAAGCTGTCTCCAGATATACGAATACTATACACTTTGTACATTAACATAAACATTATATTCCCAGGGCTTCTCTATCAGCTACCGCAGCACAGATGTCATGTTTATGGCTCCTTTACCGCTTCTGAAGTCATGTTGCCATGGTCCCTGCTGTACCCCTACTACCCCTACTACCCCTACTCCCCTACAACCCTTACTACCCCTACAACCCCTACTACTCCTACTACCCCAACTACCCCTACTACCCCTACTCCCCTACAACCCCTACTACCCCTACTACCCCTACAACCCCTACAACCCCTACAACCCCTACTACCCCTACTACCCCTATATATCTTCTCTCTTTGACCGATTGGTTGATTTTGGCCATCTGGTTGAGCAACGACACCTCTGTGTAGCACATTTCAGAAAATCTCCTATGTTTGTCTTTGTTTGTGGCATGTTCCTGTTTTATAGGCAGTGCTGAACATTCTGATAAGAGATTCCCGTCTGTCCAGTTTTATTATATTTCAGTTGGTATACCACCAGTCCCTGGTGCTGTATAATTCCTAGCTCTTTCCATGGCATCCTCCATCTCTGATTTTGTGATCTTGTCAATTGTTTCTACTACTATCCAGTTTCAGGTTTGTTTTGGCTCATTTCAGTTGGGCAGTTGGCGATACGTATTCCGTCTAGGTTCTTTGATATCTTCCTTCTCAAAGAACGCACATTTGCAACAACAACAAAAAGGTAAATGTACTGAACAATATCATCCGCAAACTTGCAAACTCGATATAGGGAAGCTGAGCACTAACTCTAAGATCTGCGGCCTTGCTCTACCGTTGTTCTGCCAAATACACATGTGCTGTTTGGGCAACACATGCAGACAGACACAAAACACGAACTACACAACCACGTGCCTGCTGCGAGCCGACTGAAGTCGCGGAAAAGCTTCATGAACATCACGAAATTCATCACCCATCGGCACTAGACTGGAAATGTGGGAGATACTACTGCAAGAAACTTCAGTAGTCGTGAAAATGGGATTACTACAAACGAAATCAGGGTCTACCAATTTTGGCTCTGTTGGCACAAACTATCCCATGATTCGTTCTTTGACTCCCTTTTCACTCCCCTTTCCTTCCTTGCAGCAACATAACTAGCCCTGGTTTCTGGGGTCATCATTTTCATCCACCATATGGTCTGCTTTCTTTTGTACATGGAACTCCATTTGAAACCCAGTTTCCTCCATGGTCTCAGTATGACACTGTTCAAGTTCCCCACTACAATTTCTTTTGATAGCTTCTCACGTAATGGTTTCGTGTTTCTTAGTTTGTGGAGATCTACTCTCTTGACTGTTTGTCTAAAAAAGTTATCACATTCATTTGCGTCATTGAGTATACTGTATTTCAATTTATTTACTAATTTAATTTATAACTAAATTATATATATAAATATATATATATATATATATATATATATATATATATATATATATATATATATATATATATATATATATATATATATATATATATATATATATATATATATATATACATATATATATATATATACATATATATATATATATACATATATATATATATATATATATATATATATATATATATATATATATATATATATGTATATATATACATATATATATATGTATATATATATATATATATATACAGATGATTCCCGCTTCTCGCTGACATCGCATTGGTTCAAGAATTCCACCGAGAGGCGGTATCTGGAGACACGCCCTTTTTTACGTCAGTCATCACGTTGGACACTGGATCAGCTGTTGAATTTGAGTGACAACGTGGCTATAATAACCCCTGTTGTAGAACGGGTCAAATTCTCATGATGCCTCATCTCCGCCGTATTCAGCTCGATCGCCGTGCTCGTGTTAGTGTCGATGGGTTTTGATGCTTTGCTCTAGTATATCGCCGGTGTCTTCTTTTTCTAGAACAGTTTGTCTTTGCGGTCAGCGAGTGTCACGTGATTGCTACGACGATGGCAAAACACGCAAACAGCTTTTGGAATAACTCGGACGGCGATGTTGACTGGTCACTCACCCGCAGTTGCGATCTTTACTCATTCATCATCGACACAGTCATCATCGGAACACTCGTCGTTTTTGGCGTCATCGGCAACAGCTTCGCTTTCTTCGTCTTTTGGAAAGACAACATCAAGACGTCGGCGTCGTTTCTCTTCCAAGGCCTGTCGTTCGTCGACTCACTTCTGCTGGTGACTATCTTCTTGATCTACACGATACCGTCGTTCGTCACGTACACAAGTTGGCTGCAGGGTTACCAGGCAATATTCCCTTACGTAGCTGTATGCATGTATCCTCTGATGCGAACGGCTCAAACGGCCTCGGTATGGATGACTGTACTGATCGCCGTCAACCGTTACATCGCCGTGTGTTTACCCTATAAAGCATCGCGATTGTGCACCGTTTTGAAGGCGAAGAAACATTTGGCCTTCGTGCTTCTCTTCGCTGTGCTGTACAACATCCCGGTGTTTACCATGTACTGCGTCGCATACGAGACGTCAGAAAACGGTACGACGTACACGGCAGTCGCTAGTAACACGAAGCTCGGATCGGAGAAGTTGTACCACATAATCTACGATAACATATTGCATTTAATATTCCTTCTGGCCCTGCCCATTCTCATCCTGGCTGTACTGTCATCTCAACTTCGTCATCTACGCCCTCTTAAACCAACGATTCCGGCACGTGCTGACACTGAACGTTTGCGCGTGCGGGGCGTTCCCACGAGGCACGTCGACGGGAAGGAGTTCCAAGACGACGGTCACCAATCGGGTCATGGCCAGTCCAGGAAAAGAGAATGACAATACTGTGGAAAAGACGCGATTTTAAGTCCGTCGTTGCTGTCCCCCTTGTTACGGGTGTAGCCCCTCTGTGCCACCGTAAGAACAGCGGTGACAACGTACAGTCGACATAGTAACCCCGTGCATGGCGGACAACGTTGGGTTTGGACAATGCGAGGAGAGTGCGTCTGCTACGAGTAAGTGAAACGGACGGAGGGGCTAGCAGCGACGTAGCAGTTGACGCATTCCGGAGCTGCCAACTGGCGTAAGAAGAATAGCGGATTCTGTGCTACGTCGCTTTGATAATTTATGAATATGTTTTCCATTCAGAGATGTGTTTAAAAAACGAGTGTTAAATTTCAAACATTAATTAACGCCCTGTTGTACTATCTGCGCCATACACAACATGTATATTGAACACCTGATGTTTTTTTTAAACAGCCGCCGTATATGTAGTAATTAACCACGCTGTATGTTTATCGCTGTGGTGAATTAGGAGCAAGATAATGTGATTTGTAACAAAGCTATATGTTGAATGTGATATAGGCTATCACGATGTTGGGGCTGGTTGATCTTAGGCAGCGTTTCTCCGTTGGTCTGCAGTGATCAGTGGCTCGCTATCGTTTCCGGCTTGTGACTTAACGTTCACTCCATTGAAACAACCATGTCACTAGTCAGGTTACTGCTGACAGGTATATTTAAGCATGTTATATTGTTGCAACATTGTCTGATGAATTGATGTGAGTTTCGATACATAGAGTTAATGGCTTTGTGGATTAGAACTCCAACCTCAACTGATTTAGCTTATCCCAATTTCGGTTCGCTAATGTCCACATATGTAGCGTGTTTAGTTTATGTAACATCCGCAGTCGACGTAATAAAAATGCGTATTTTTTATTAAATCACAGAAAGATTGGCTTTAATCGTTAGCTTCTATAAGGTTCAAAATAGTTGATATCCAAAATGGCAAACAATGTAAAGGTCAATGCCAATTATGGGGGTGATTTCATCCTCTCGCCGATCTCATAAGGTTCCATCCTCTCGCCGATCTCATAAGGTTCCATCCTCTCGCCGATCTCATAAGGTTCCATCCTCTCGCCGATCTCATAAGGTTCCATCCTATCGCCGATCTCATAAGGTTCCATCCTCTCGCCGATCTCATAAGGTTCCATCCTCTCGCCGATCTCATAAGGTTCCATCCTCTCGCCGATCTCATAAGGTTCCATCCTCTCGCCGATCACATGAAAAAGTTACGAAATTTCACCATGGGTAGAAATCGTTAGTTTTTAGCGTTTACATTTTCACTTCAATTAATGGTAATTTTTACATTATCGGTTATAGATTATTACATGATCGGTCGTGTATTACCTTATCATTTATTACATTATAAATTTAATTATATCATTGGTTAATTATTATATTATCGATTGATTAATAGATTATAGTTTGACTATGTAACAATCAGGGTGAAATACCAGTTTCACGGAAAAGCTGTACTCACTTTGCTACTCAATGGAACAGAAGCGTGGACTCTACATCGAAAGCTGTACTCACTTTGCTGCTCAGTGGAACAGAAGCGTGGACTCTACATCGAAAGCTGTACTCACTTTGCTACTCAATGGAACAGAAGCGTGGACTCTACATCGAAAGCTGTACTCACTTTGCAACTCAATGGAACAGAAGCGTGGACTCTACATCGAAAGCAAGTTAGCAAGCTGCATGCCTTACAGATGAGACACATCCCGAGCATGGAATAGCTTCTTATGCCAAAAACCTTAGATTGAAAGTTAGCAAGCTGCATGCCTTACAGATGAGACACATCGCTGCATGCCTTACAGATGAGACACATCCCGAGCATGGAATAGCTTCTTATGCCAAAAACCTTAGATTGACATGTCACGTGGCTCGTACAAATAACAGCCGACTTCGCAAACAAACTATATCCTCACAATTGTCGGTACTAGAAAAAATGCCGCCCTAAACTTAGATACAAAGACGTACTGAAGCGAAATGTTAAGAACTAAAGTATTGACTCAAGGCAATAGTACAAACTTATCCAATATAGACCGACCTGGAGAGGACGCCTACAAAATGAACCAAGCAAGCAATTGTAGTGAGAGAGAGAGAGAGAGAGAGAGAGAGATGAGAGAGAGAGAGAGAGAGATGAGAGAGAGAGAGAGAGAGAGAGAGAGAGAGATGAGAGAGAGAGAGAGAGAGAGAGAGAGATAGAGAGAGATAGAGAGATAGATAGAGAGAGAGAGAGAGATGAGAGAAATGAGGTATATATATATATATATATATATATATATATATATATATATATATATATAGAGAGAGAGAGAGAGAGAGAGATAGAAAGAGAGAGATAGAGAGAGATATATATATATAGAGAGAGAGAGAGAGAGAGAGATAGGAGAGAAAGAGAGAGAGATATATATATATATATAGAGAGAGAGAGATAGGAGAGAAAGAGAGAGATAGAGAGAGAGAGAGAGAGATATATATATATATATATATATATATATATATATATATATATATATATATATAGATAGATAGATAGATAGAGAGAGAGAGAGAGAGAGAGAGAGAGAGAGAGAGAGAGAGAGAGAGAGAGATAGGAGAGAAAGAGAACGACCGAGAATTGTGAGTCATCACATTGTCAATATTGTTCCATTATAGGTTGCAACACGCATCGCGAAGTTTGACATTTTAAATTATCGACTAAAGGTCAGTCAATACAATTATGCCTTTTCGGCTACCACATCAAACAAAGGTCCCATTCCCAAAAATGTCAGAGAATGCTTTAATTAGCTAGCATGCGGTTACGGTTATTTGTGTAGAAAAGTGATTTACAAATGGATGTCGTTGTTCATGGCCTTCACGCCATCTTTGGTATTCGAATCTCACACCAAAACCCGACTCTCAAAAAAACTATAATTGAAAATAATTTCACCAGGCTTACCTGCAGAGAGATATCTCTCAACGAATAGATCAGAAAACTTATGCACATACGTATCGAAGCCATCCACTACTGTCCGTAAGTTGCCGGTCGCAGACTAAGCGCTCTGTTCGTGTTTTCTGACAAAGTTCAGTTGCCCACACTAGAGCTAGTGGCACTGAATCTATGCACCGTGTACACGCCACAATCATGTGTCGTCGCCTGTCGTTTCTTGGCTTGCAAGCCACGAAAACCCCACGTAATCGAGGTATGGTATTTTGAACATGAACCGAACATGTTCTTCTACAAACAGTGTTTAAAAAAATTAATAACTGATAGATAATTATTAATTTGTAATGGGAAGTGTTCGACTATGCTACTAAAGATAATTTTACATACAATGTCGACGCATAGCCTACACAATAAAGAAATCATTAAATTGACTGGTCGTAAACTGCATGACCTCTTGACCTATCATGGGTGCAGCTTCAAACCAATCCGGCTTGACAAGAAGCGTTTTGTTGTTGGTTTTGCATAATCATGGCAGCCCCTCTTCAATGGAACTGGGCATCAACAGTGCATCTTTTTTGATCTTGTTTGTGTATTTATTTTCAGGTATTAATCCTATAATACAATGTTTCCTGTGTGGCACAAAGAGTCCGTGCATGTGTGGCACAAAGAGTCCGTGCATGTGTGGCACAAATAGTCCGTGCATGTGTGGCACAAAGAGTCCGTGCATGTGCATTATTTTCCCTTTTGTTTAACAATTCGCAGTCAGAGTGATCAATAAAAACAAACGTTTACAGTTATTTACGCTTGTTTCAAGTTTCGAGACGTCGCAGTGGCTTTAACACTTTTAAACTTCTAAAACAAATGTGCGTGGGCTGAGCGTTGTGTCGCACGTCTTCGTTCTGGTGCTCAACTTTCGCTCAAGTGTTCAAAATAAGACTTGTTGATATTCCGACACTTTAGTAAGTATTGTAGTTTCAGCACTGCAAATAGATTATTAAGTGTTGGCTCAACCTTTCACAGCGTTGGAATTATAATAATTAATTATTATTATTATTATTAAATGTAAACTTTTGGTTGTTAACATCATATGGACGCCTATGTGACGCCTGGTGTTACTGCTGCCCAACTAAGTGCTCCACGTCTGAACACAGCTCCTCCCGCGCTCGGTCCTGGTATTGCACGTTCTGCAAATTGAGATGCCCCTTGATGTTAACTAGAAAGGTCAGCGACTTCCAATATTTCTGCACCGTTCAGCTTCCAGAACACGCTAATCGCATATCTCAGTTCGCACACGCGGCGTAGCATGGCAACTCTCCACTTCGCCAGAGCGCTCTGTGTTGTTGTCAATGCGATATCGGTATTGTGCAATTATATCGACCGGAAGGTGATGGAATTGTCGGCTAGGTGGTTTAAACTGTAAGCACGAACAAAGTTGAACGGTCTTCACGACGACACCTGTTACGTTTTGCATTGAAATAGGATTTCCACAAAAGCTT
>OY759269.1:5088969-5168969 GCA_963662155.1 Lamellibrachia columna
GTCTTTGGTCGCCCAACCTTTCTTTTACCTTCAGGCGTCCAGGTCAGTGCAATCTCACAATTTCTGTTCTTCTCCATTCGTAGGATATGTCCTACCCACTTCCATCTTCTTATCTTGACCTCAGTGCTGATTGTCTTCAATTTTGTTTTTGCCAGAATATCTCGATTTGATACAACGTATGGCCATCGAATTTGTAGGATTCTTCTTAAACACTTGAAAAAAAATGTATCTAACTTTCTGTTGTCTCCTTCGTTAATTTTCCATGTTTCACTTCCATACAACAACACTGGTTTAACAAGTGTGTTAAAAAGCCTCAATTTCGATCTCAATGTGTATATATTTGAACTCCATATCTGCTTTAGTTTCATGAAGGATACCCTCGCTTTACAAATTATGTTAACAATGTCATCGCCGCCTCCTCCTTGCTTACTAACGTTCGCACCAAGGTAGTTATACTTGTCCACTTCCTTTAGCTCTTGATCATCAATTAGTATTCTGTTTTTCGCACTTGCTGTTTATCCTCAATATTTGAGTTTTCTTTTTATTTATTCTTAGTCCTGTCCTTGCTGCAAATTGATTCAGTTGTCTTGTCTTTGTTTGCATGTGTGTGTGTAGCATGATGACATGAGTGCTATGTCGTCGGCAAAGTCCAGGTCCTCTAGTTTTGACGTGAAGTTCCATCTTATTCCTGTTTTGTTTCCCGCTGTTGTGTTTCTCATTATCCAGTCCACTACTATCAAGAAGATAAATCCAGACATTACATCTCCTTGTTTAACTCCAGTTTTGACCTTGAACCACTCAGATTCCTCACCTTCGTCTAACACTGCACATTTACTATCTTCGTATAACATCTGTACCATGTGGATTATCTTGCATGGAATTCCATAGCTCTCCATAATTTTCCATAGACTCTCTCGGTGCACTGAGTCAAATGCTTTTTCAAAATCCACAAACGTGATGTATAGAGTTGCCTGCCATTCCACTACCTGTTCTATAATATTTCGTAAAATAAATATCTGTTCTACTGTGCCTCTCCCACTTCTGAAACCTGCTTGTTCGTCTCTCAACTTGCTGTTAACTCCATCTCTTATTCTGTCAATGAGTACTCTTCCGAATACTTTACTAGGAACAGATGTCAAAGTAATTCCTCTCCAATTCCCGCACTCTGTCAGGTCACCTTTCTTCGGTATTTTAACGATCAGTCCCTGCTTCCACGTTTTTGGCACTTTCTCTTGTTCCCAAAATGTTCTGAATAATTTGACAAGCCATTTCTCTGTTGTATTCATGTCTGCTTTTAATAATTCTGCTGTAATTTCGTCCTTGCCCCCTGCTTTCCCGTTTTTCATCTTCCTTAGCGCTGTTCTAATTTCTGCCTTTGTTATTGGGTCAGTGCTGATTTCGTTTATGATCGGATCTATCTCCACATCTGTTACAGGGTCATCAGGTATAGGTCTATTAAGGATTTCCTCAAAGTGTTCTTTCCATCGCTTCCTTCTGGCCAATCCTTCCGTTATTAAGTTTCCACCTTTGTCTTTCACTGCATTTGTTGTCTTACGTTTGTCATTACTGAGGGTTTTTGTAATATCATACACTTCTTTCATTCTTCCATTATGTGCTGCTTCCTCTGCTTCCATGGCAAGGTGGTCAACCCACTTCCTCTTGTCTTGTCTCATGCTCTTCTTCACTTCTTTGTCTTTACACCTATATTTATCCATGTAATTCTGCTTAATCCTGTCTGACTTTGTCTGCTCGATGTTGTTCTTCAGTCGTTTTTTCTCTTCTACTAACTCCCACGACTCCTTGCTGATCCATGGTTTTTGCCCTTTCTTTTTGTACCCCAGTACTTCTTGAGCTGTTTCTTTGTATGCATCCTCAAAGTCTTGCCATTGTTTCTCAACTTCTTCGTCGCCTGTTTCTTCGTAGTCTTGTAATATATCATATTTGTTGCGTAACTTCAGTGAGAATTGGGCTTTAATAGCTGGGTGCTGTAACTTAATTATATCAAATTTCTTTCTGATCGCCTTGTTCTTTTGTTTTCTCTTTAGTTTCAGCTTGATTTTTGATCGCACTAATTGGTGGTCACTCGCAATGTCGGCTCCTCTCATGGCCCTAGTGTCCATTACTGATGTCCGGTGTTGCCTACTCACTAACACATGGTCTATTTGATTTTTTGTCTTTCCTCCTGGAGATGTCCATGTCTGTTTATGTATAAGTTTATGTGGGAAAATGGTACCTGTTACCACGAGGTTATTGAGTCCGCAGAAGTCAACAAGTCTTTCTCCATTGTCATTTCTTTCACCTACTCCATGGTTTCCTATTATGTTTTCATATCCGTCGTTGTCTTCTCCAACTTTGGCATTTAAATCCCCCATTACTAAGAGTATGTCATGCTTATGAACACTGTCCACAACTGTCTGGAGCTGTTCATAGAAATTGTCTTTATCTTCGACGCTGGCTTCATTTGTTGGTGCATAGACTTGTATGATCGATAACTTTACATACATGGAGAAGAATCTAGCATAAATAATTCTATCACTGATAGCTTTCCTTTCCAGCAATGTTTGTTCTGCTTTCTTCGTCATCATTATTGCTACTCCGTGTCTGTGTATGTTGTCTTCTCTCCCTGAAAAAATTATGCTCTCTCCGGTGTTCATCTTGACTTTTCCTTGTCCCATCCATCTGCATTCACTAATGCCCATGACATCTATTTTATATTTGTCCATTTATCTTGCAAGCTGGGCTGATTTCCCTATAGAGTATAACGTTCTCACATTCCAACATCCTATATTTACATTAACTTTTGGCTTGGTTAACGACGTTGTCAGCCTCCGAACTTCCGTTTGGCTTTGATCCGGAAGCGTCATACTGTCCAAATAAATGATGTCATCATCTGCTGGTATCTGGTCCGTCGCCTTCCTGTAGCCATTTCCAGCACAAGCTGGCTTTTGAAATTCACTTCTGGTTTCTGTAACATCATTTGAGCTGGGAGGGTTGTTGGCCCTCAGCAGTAGGTTTATTTTCGGGGTTTTCCTTCCCTTAGCCATAGCCTCGTTTGCCCAGCACAATGTACTGGTTACCGGGGTGCACCACGGGGAGGTGAGGTTGACTTGAGTGTCTTTACGGTTGAGCGCATCAACACCCCTTACACCCTTCAACACCCCTTACACCCTTATATATATATATATATATATATATATATATATATATATATATATTTATATATATATATATGCCTGCCTGTATATATATATTTATATATATATATATATATGCCTGCCTGTATATATATATATATATATATATATATATATATATTTATATATATATATATATATATATATACAGGCAGGCAGCCTATTCCAGAATGGGGGTGCCAAAATCACCATGTATATGCATATATATATATATATATATATATATATATATATATATATATATATATATATATATATATATATATATATATAGTCATTCATCTGTATATATATATATATATATATATATATATATATATATATTTATATATATATATATATATATATATATATATATATATATATACATATATATATATATATACATATATATATATATATTTATATATATATATATATATGCCTGCCTGTATATATATATTTATATATATATATGCCTGTATATATATATATATATATATATATATATATATATATATATTTATATATATATATATATATATATATACAGGCAGGCAGCCTATTCCAGAATGGGGGTGCCAAAATCACCATGTATATGCATATATATATATATATATATATATATATATATATAGTCATTCATCTGTATATATATATATATATATATATATATATATTTATATATATATATATATATATATATATATATATATACATATATATATATATATATATATATATATATATATATATATATATATATATATATAAATATATATATATATATATATATATATACAGATGAATGACTATATATATATATATATATATATATATATATATATATATATAGTCATTCATCTGTATATATATATATATATATTTATATATATATATATATATATATATATATATATATATATATATATATATATATATATATATATATATATATATATATATATATATATATATATATATATATATATATATACAGATGATTCCCGCTTCTCGCTGACGTCGCATTGGTTCAAGAATTCCACGGAGAGGCGGTATCTGGAGACACGCCCTTTTTTACGTCAGTCATCACGTTGGACACTGGATCAGCTGTTGAATTTGAGTGACAACGTAGCTATAATATCCCCTGTTGTAGAGCGGGTCACATTCTCATGATGCCTCATCTCCGCCGTATTCAGCTCGATCGCCGTACTCGTGTTAGTGTCGATGGGTTTTGATGCTTTGCTCTAGTATACCGCCGGTGTCTTCTCTTTCTAGAACAGTTTGTCTTTGCGGTCAGCGAGTGTCACGTGATTGCTACGACGATGGCAAACAGCTTTTGGAATAACTCGGACGGCGATGTCGACTGGTCACTCACCCGCAGTTGCGATCTTTACTCATTCATCATCGACACGGTCATCGTCGGAACACTCGTCGTTTTTGGCGTCATCGGCAACAGCTTCGCTTTCTTCGTCTTTTGGAAAGACAACATCAAGACGTCGGCGTCGTTCCATTCCATCCATCAAAAGGAGGGAGGGTGGGCAAATTGTTTAAGAACTCAGATTAAACCCAAACTGAATCAATATACGCACAAGACTAAACTAACATCAACTATCACTACACAATAATACATATATATATATATATATATATATATATATATATATATATATATATATATATATATATATATATATATATATATATATACATATATATATATATACATATATATATATACATATATATATATATATATATATATATATATATATATATATATATATACATATATATATATACATATATATATATATATATATATATATATATATATATATATATATATATATATATATATATACAGATGATTCCCGCTTCTCGCTGACGTCGCATTGGTTCAAGAATTCCACGGAGAGGCGGTATCTGGAGACACGCCCTTTTTTACGTCAGTCATCACGTTGGACACTGGATCAGCTGTTGAATTTGAGTGACAACGTAGCTATAATATCCCCTGTTGTAGAACGGGTCACATTCTCATGATGCCTCATCTCCGCCGTATTCAGCTCGATCGCCGTGCTCGTGTTAGTGTCGATGGGTTTTGATGCTTTGCTCTAGTATACCGCCGGTGTCTTCTCTTTCTAGAACAGTTTGTCTTTGCGGTCAGCGAGTGTCACGTGATTGCTACGACGATGGCAAGACACGCAAACAGCCTTTGGAATAGGTCGGACGACGATGTCGACTGGTCACTCACCCGCAGTTGCGATCTGTACTCATTCATCATCTACACAGTCATCGTCGGAACACTCGTCGTTTTTGGCGTCATCGGCAACAGCTTCGCTTTCTTCGTCTTTTGGAAAGACAACATCAAGACGTCGGCGTCGTTTCTCTTCCAAGGCCTGTCGTTCGTCGACTCACTTCTGTTGGTGACTATCTTCTCGATCTACACGATACCGTCGTTCGTCACGTACACAAGTTGGCTGCAGGGTTACCAGGCAATATTCCCCTACGTAGGTGTATGCATGTATCCTCTGATGCGAACGGCTCAAACGGCCTCCATATGGGTGACCGTACTGATCGCCGTCAACCGTTACATCGCCGTGTGTTTACCGTATAAAGCGTCACGATTGTGCACCCTTTTGAAGGCGAAGAAACATTTGGCCTTCGTGCTTCTCTTCGCTGTGCTGTACAACATCCCGGTGTTTACCATGTACTGCGTCGCATACGAGACGTCAGACAACGGTACGACGTACACGGCAGTCGTTCGTAACACGAAGCTCGGATCGGAGAAGCTCTACCACATAATCTTCGATAACATATTGTATTTCATATTCCTTCTGGCCCTGCCCATTCTCATCCTGGCTGTACTGAACATTCGCCTGATCAAAGCGCTGAAGGCGTTCCGCCGGAAGCGGATGGAGATGCTGAGACTTCGCCAGCAGCAGGACAACAGTGTCACATTCATTCTCATAATTGTCGTCATCTTCTTAATCATTTCCCAGGGGTTGGCGCTCGTAAACCTGGGGTTGTGGAGCATGGCGCCGGAGACGAAGATATGCGGCGGTGTCCAATTCTATCTGCGGCACATCGCCAACATGCTGACTACGCTTAACTCGGCCGTCAACTTCGTCATCTACGCCCTCTTAAACAAACGATTCCGGCACGTGCTGACACTGAACGTTTACGCGTGCGGGGCGTTCCCACGAGGCACGTCGACGGGAAGGAGTACCGAGACGCCGGTCACCAGTCGGGTCATGGCCAGTCCAGGAAAGGAGAATGACAATACTGTGGAAAAGACGCGATTTTAAGTCCGTCGGTGCTGTCCCCCTTGTTACGGGTGTAGCCCCTCTGTGCCACCGTAAGAACAGCGGTGACAACGTACAGTCGACATAGTAACCCCGTGCATGGCGGACAACGTTGGGTTTGGACAATGCGAGGAGAGTGCGTCTGCTACGAGTAAGTGAAACGGACGGAGGGGCTAGCAGCGACGTAGCAGTTGACGCATTCCGGAGCTGCCAACTGGCGTAAGAAGAAAAGCGGATTCTGTGCTACGTTGCTTTGATAATTTATGAATATGTTTTCCATTCAGAGATGTGTTTAAAAAACGAGTGTTAAATTTCCGAACACCTGATGTTTTTTTTTAAACAGCCGCCGTATATGTAGTAATTAACCACGCTGTATGTTTATCGCTGTGGTGAATTAGGAGCAATATAATGCGATTTGTAACAAAGCTATATGTTGAATGTGATATAGGCTATCACGATGTTGGGGCTGGTTGATCTTAGGCAGCGTTTTTCCGTTGGTCTGCAGTGATCAGTGGCTCGCTATCGTTTCCGTCTTGTGACTTAACGTTCACTCCATTGAAACAACCATGTCACTAGACAGGTTACTGCTGACAGGTATATTTAAGCCTGTAATATTGTTGCAACATTGTCTGATGAATTTATGTGAGTTTCGATATATAGAGTTAATGGCTTTGTGGATTAGAACTCCAACCTCAACTGATTTAGCTTATCCCAATTTCGGTTCGCTGATGTCCAAATATGTAGCGTGTATATTGTTTATGTAACATCCGCAGTCGACGTAATAAAAATGCGTATTTTTATTAAATCACAGAAAGATTGGCTTTAACTTTAGCTTCTATAAGGTTCAAAGTAGTGGATATCCAAAATGGCAAACAATGTAAAGGTCAATGCCAATCATGGGCGTGACTTCCATCCTCTCGCCGATCTCATAAGGTTCCATCCTCTCGCCGATCTCATAAGGTTCCATCCTCTCGCCGATCTCATAAGGTTTCATCCTCTCGCCGATCTCATAAGGTTCCATCCTCTCGCCGATCTCATAATGTTCCATCCTCTCGCCGATCTCATAAGGTTTCATCCTCTCGCCGATCTCATAATGTTCCATCCTCTCGCCGATCTCATAAGGTTCCATCCTCTCGCCGATCTCATAAGGTTCCATCCTCTCGCCGATCTCATAAGGTTTCATCCTCTCGCCGATCTCATAAGGTTCCATCCTCTCGCCGATCTCATAAGGTTCCATCCTCTCGCCGATCTCATAAGGTTCCATCCTCTCGCCGATCTCATAAGGTTCCATCCTCTCGCCGATCTCATAAGGTTCCATCCTCTCGCCGATCTCATAAGGTTCCATCCTCTCGCCGATCTCATAAGGTTCCATCCTCTCGCCGATCTCATAAGGTTCCATCCTCTCGCCGATCTCATAAGGTTCCATCCTCTCGCCGATCTCATAAGGTTCCATCCTCTCGCCGATCTCATAAGGTTCCATCCTCTCGCCGATCTCATAAGGTTCCATCCTCTCGCCGATCTCATAAGGTTCCAACCTCTCGCCGATCTCATAAGGTTCCATCCTCTCGCCGACCTCATAAGGTTCCATCCTCTCGCCGATCTCATAAGGTTCCATCCTCAAGCCGATCTCATAAGGTTCCATCCTCTCGCCGATCTCATAAGGTTCCATCCTCTCGCCGATCACATGAAAAAGTTACGACATTTCACCATGGGTAAAAATCGTTAGTTTTTAGCGTTTACATTTTCACTTCAATTAATGGTAATTTTTACATTATCGGTTATAGATTATTACATGATCGGTCGTTTATTACCTTATTATTTATTACATTATAAATTAAATAATATAATTGGTTAATTATTATATTATCGATTGATTAATAGATTATAGTTTGACTATGTAACAATCAGGGTGAAATACCAGTTTCACGGAAAAGCTGTACTCACTTTGCTACTCAATGGAACAGAAGCGTGGACTCTACAGCGAAAGCTGTACTCACTTTGCTACTCAATGGAACAGAAGCGTGGACTCTACAGCGAAAGCTGTACTCACTTTGCTGCTCAATGGAACAGAAGCGTGGACTCTACATCGAAAGCTGTACTCACTTTGCTACTCAGTGGAACAGAAGCGTGGACTCTACATCGAAAGCTGTACTCACTTTGCTGCTCAATGGAACAGAAGCGTGGACTCTACATCGAAAGCTGTACTCACTTTGCTGCTCAGTGGAACAGAAGCGTGGACTCTACATCGAAAGCTGTACTCACTTTGCTGCTCAGTAGAACAGAAGCGTGGACTCTACATCGAAAGCTGAACTCACTTTGCTACTCAGTGGAACAGAAGCGTGGACTCTACACCGAAAGCTGTACTCACTTTGCTGCTCAGTGGAACAGAAGCGTGGACTCTACATCGAAAGCTGTACTCACTTTGCTACTCAGTGGAACAGAAGCGTGGACTCTACATCGAAAGCTGTACTCACTTTGCTGCTCAATGGAACATAAGCGTGGACTCTACAGCGAAAGCTGTACTCACTTTGCTGCTCAATGGAACAGAAGCGTGGACTCTACAGCGAAAGCTGTACTCACTTTGCTACTCAATGGAACAGAAGCGTGGACTCTACATCGAAAGTTGTACTCACTTTGCTACTCAGTGGAACAGAAGCGTGGACTCTACATCGAAAGCTGTACTCACTTTGCTGCTCAATGGAACAGAAGCGTGGACTCTACATCGAAAGCTGTACTCACTTTGCTACTCAGTGGAACAGAAGCGTGGACTCTACAGCGAAAGCTGTACTCACTTTGCTACTCAATGGAACAGAAGCGTGGACTCTACATCGAAAGCTGTACTCACTTTGCTACTCAGTGGAACAGAAGCGTGGACTCTACAGCGAAAGCTGTACTCACTTTGCTGCTCAATGGAACAGAAGCGTGGACTCTACAGCGAAAGCTGTACTCACTTTGCTACTCAATGGAACAGAAGCGTGGACTCTACATCGAAAGCTGTACTCACTTTGCTACTCAGTGGAACAGAAGCGTGGACTCTACAGCGAAAGCTGTACTCACTTTGCTGCTCAATGGAACAGAAGCGTGGACTCTACAGCGAAAGCTGTACTCACTTTGCTACTCAATGGAACAGAAGCGTGGACTCTACATCGAAAGCTGTACTCACTTTGCTACTCAGTGGAACAGAAGCGTGGACTCTACAGCGAAAGCTGTACTCACTTTGCTGCTCAATGGAACAGAAGCGTGGACTCTACAGCGAAAGCTGTACTCACTTTGCTACTCAATGGAACAGAAGCGTGGACTCTACATCGAAAGCTGTACTCACTTTGCTGCTCAGTGGAACAGAAGCGTGGACTCTACATCGAAAGCTGTACTCACTTTGCTGCTCAATGGAACAGAAGCGTGGACTCTACAGCGAAAGCTGTACTCACTTTGCTGCTCAGTGGAACAGAAGCGTGGACTCTACATCGAAAGCTGTACTCACTTTGCTACTCAGTGGAACAGAAGCGTGGACTCTACAGCGAAAGCTGTACTCACTTTGCTGCTCAATGGAACAGAAGCGTGGACTCTACAGCGAAAGCTGTACTCACTTTGCTACTCAATGGAACATAAGCGTGGACTCTACATCGAAAGCTGTACTCACTTTGCTGCTCAGTGGAACAGAAGCGTGGACTCTACATCGAAAGCTGTACTCACTTTGCTGCTCAGTGGAACAGAAGCGTGGACTCTACATCGAAAGCTGTACTCACGTTGCTGCTCAGTGGAACAGAAGCGTGGACTCTACATCGAAAGCTTTACTCACTTTGCTGCTCAATGGAACAGAAGCGTGGACTCTACAGCGAAAGCAAGTTAACAAGCTGCATGCCTTACAGATGAGACACATCCCGAGCATGGAATAGCTTCTTATGCCAAAAACCTTAGATTGACAGGTCACGTGGCTCGTACAAATAACAGCCGACTTCGCAAACAAACTATATCCTCACAATTGTCGGTACTAGAAAAAATGCCGCCCTAAACTTAGATACAAAGACGTACTGAAGCGAAATGTTAAGAACTAAAGTATTGACTCAAGGCAATAGTACAAACTTATCCAATATAGACCGACCTGGAGAGGACACCTACAAAATGAACCAATCACATTGTCAATGTTGTTCCATTTTAGGTTGCAACATGCATCGCGAAGTTTGGCATTTTAAATTATCGACTAAAGGTCAGTCAATACAATTATGCCTTTTCGGCTACCACATCAATCAAAGGTCCCATTCCCAAAAATGTCAGAGAATGCTTTAATTAGCTAGCATGCGGTTACGGTTATTTGTGCAGAAAAGTGATTTACAAATGGATGTCGTTGTTCATGGCCTTCACGCCATCTTTGGTATTCGAATCTCACACCAAAACCCGACTCTCAAAAAAACTATAATTGAAAATAATTTCACCAGGCTTACCTGCAGAGAGATATCTCTCAACGAATAGATCAGAAAACTTATGCACATACGTATCGAAGCCGACCACTACTGTCCGTAAGTTGCCGGTCGCAGACTAAGCGCTCTGTTCGTGTTTTCTGACAAAGTTCAGTTGCCCACACTAGAGCTAGTGGCACTGAATCTATGCACCGTGTACACGCCACAATCATGTATCGTCGCCTGTCGTTTCTTGGCTTGCAAGCCACGAAAACCCCACGTAATCGAGGTATGGTATTTTGAACATGAACCGAACATGTTCTTCTACAAACAGTGTTTAAAAAAATTAACAACTGATAGATAATTATTATTTTATAATGGGAAGTGTTCGATTATGCTACTAAAGATAATTTTACATACAATGTCGACGCATAGCCTACACAATATAGAAATCATTAAATTGACTGGTCGTAAACTGCATGACCTCTTGACCTATCATGGGTGCAGCTTCAAACCAATCCGGCTTGACAGGAAGCGTTTTGTAGTTGGTTTTGCATAATCATGGCAGCCCCTCTTCAATGGAACTGGGCATCAACAGTGCATCTTTGTTTGATCTTGTTTGTGTATTTATCTTCAGGTATTAATCCTATAATACAATGTTTCCTGTGTGGCACAAAGAGTCCGTGCATGTGTGGCACAAAGAGTCCGTGCATGTGTGGCACAAATAGTCCGTGCATGTGTGGCACAAAGAGTCCGTGCATGTGTGACACAAAGAGTCCGTGCATGTGTGGCACAAAGAGTCCGTGCATGTGTGGCACAAAGAGTCCGTGCATGTGTGGCACAAATAGTCCGTGCATGTGTGGCACAAAGAGTCCGTGCATGTGTGGCACAAAGAGTCCGTGCATGCACTTTGACTTCCGGCTACTTGGACTTGGTGCAGCGACTTGAATTTGGTGTAGATCATTTACAGAAAAACGCGGTATATCAAATAGAATAAGTATTACTATTGAATATATATTATACACAAACGTATTGTAGACATATATTAGGAAACAGGTTTTGTTAATTATTAGTCAGAGGGAGTATTTTAGAGTAAGTTAGTTTCGGATTCTGTCGGGGAATTCAGCGAGCGATAATAGGGTTGTTTACTATTCGAAAATTGAGATAGCATAGTGAATAGTTTACATTGGCTAATATATATATATATAAAGTGATCTATTTACTTAAATTACATACATAAGGTAATATCTGACATAGTGGTAGTCAACGTTTTCGGTAAAAAGGAATTAACAGCAGGATTTTAGCGTAAATTAGTACACACTGACTTCGTTGTTTTGTTACACAGTGTTCTCCGTATTCGCCAGGTGGCAGGATTTTTAGCCTAAAGTGTTCTTTTGATCACAAAAACAGCCTTATTCAAGGCTAACGTAGCAAACTAATTAAAAATAAATTGTATGATGGCGCCGTGCAAACGGCAGTTAAAGGCCACAAGGCATTTAATTTGTGGCAGTTGCAGCAACTGGGTGGATTTCGTCAAGTCTGGGTGCGAGAAGTCCTGGGCTGAGGTCCAGGCAGATAGTTTTAGTTTTGAGTGTAGGGGATGCGCACGGATGAAGGAACTAGAGGTGGAGTTGGAAGAGCTGAGGCTGCTCGTTGTGGCAATGGTGGGAAGGGAACAGGGGAGTTGTGCCAGTAGTTCCGGTGGGGGAACTGTAGACGATAAAGTGTCGAAAGACACAAGAGATGCTAGGGAGAGCTCACCTCAGCCTGGGAGGAAGCTGAGAGGAGGGAAGGTGACAGGTCATAGGGAGACAGGACGTAAGGAGACGGGAAGGAAAGGAACGGAAGGGAAGACAACCAGAGTGAAGGAGATGGGAGTAGGGGAGACAGGAGGGAAGGAGAAGGGAGTGGGGGAGACGGGAGGGAAGACAACCGGAGTGAAGGAGAGGGGAGTAGCGGCGACAGGAGGGAAGGAGAAGGGAGTGGGGGAGACGGGAGGGAAAACAACCGGAGGGAAGGAGAGGGGAGTAGGGGAGACAGGAGGGAAGGAGAAGGGAGTGGGGGAGACGGAAGGGAAAACAACCGGAGTGAAGGAGAGGGGAGTGGGAGAGACAAGAGCAAAGGAGTGGGAAGTGGGGGAGACAGGAGGGAAGGGGTCAGGACAGAATGTGATGGAGGGGATCGAAAGGAAGAGTTATTCTGCAGCAGTGATAGAGGGGGTGAGGAAGAGAGCGAGGGTGTTTGTGGGGGATTCGATAGTTAGGAAGACCGACAGAGTCTTAAACAAGGGAGATGATGTGGTGGTCTGCTTGCCTGGAGCCAAAATAGAGGCGATAACTGAGAGGGTAAAAAACATCGTAGGCTCGGGTAAGGGTGGATCTGTTTTAGTACACGTAGGGACAAATAACGTAGAGAGGGAGGGTACAACTGCCATAGTTAGGAAATATAGGCAGTTGGTCAGAACACTAAAACAGACGCGGGTTGAGCAGGTAATACTGTCAGGGATTTTACCTGTAATGGGCAGGAGGGGTCACAAATATCGAAATTGTCGGGGGATGGCAATTAACATGTTAGTCCAGAGGCTGTGTAGGGAAGAGGAAGTTGGATTTGTAGATTTATGGGGAAGTTTTGTTGGGAGGGCAGATATGTACATGAAGGATGGGCTTCATTTAAGTGGAAAGGGGGCGGCAGTATTCGCGGACAAACTTTCAGCAGCAGTAGATAGCGACTTGGGTACAATGACAAATGTTTTTGGAAGTAAACATTCTTTAAACTAGAAGTGCAGGGGGGTTACCTAGAGGTGTCTCAAGCAGAACAAGAGGCCACTAGCACAGATAAACCAATATCAAATCATCCGAAAAACATCTCTGAAAAAGGTTATATATGCGTATGTTTAAATGCAAGGAGCATAGTAAATAAGAAAAACGAATTAAACATTATGGTAGAAGATATTGACCCTCACATAATTGGTATAACTGAATCATGGGCCAACATAGATATTACAGATGCTGAATTAGGACTGACAGGATACGTAATGTTTAGGAAAGATCGAATAGGAAGAAGGGGCGGGGGAGTTATTTTATATGTTAAAGAATCTATTCAGGCTTATGAAATAAAACTAGAAAGGGAAGCAGATTGCGATGAAGCTGTTTGGTGCAAAATTGTTTCAGGAAATTCAAAATTAACTATTGGATTAGTTTACCGAAGTCCAAACATAAACGAAGAGGACAACACAAAAATAAAAAACGCTATAAAGGAAGTTAGTAAAGGGGAATGTATCATAATGGGAGATTTTAACCATGGACACATACAATGGAATTCTCTAGAGAGCACAGGGATTGAGGATCAACAATTTCTATGTTTAATCCAGGATAGCTTTCTTACTCAGCACGTACTAGAACCAACCAGGGGAGAAAATGTATTAGATATAGTTTTGTCATCACAAAAAGAATTAGTGGACAATGTAAAAATATTTGAACCATTGGGTAATAGTGACCATAATCAAATACATTTTGACATCAATGTAAAATCAGAAAGTAAAAATAAGAAAACGTACAAGAGAAACTTCCACAAAGGTAACTACAAAGATATGAGAAAATACTTAGCACAGCTAGATTGGAATAACATGCTGATGAATAAGACCGCAATTGAATGCTGGAACATTCTTAAATATGAAATTGAGAGTATCATCAATAAATTTGTTCCCTTCCGAAAACAAGGAAAACGGTGTAGAAAGAAACATTTGTCAAAAGAGGCTATTAGAAAAATAATGCTAAAACAAACTATGTGGAGGGTTTATAGGCGTACCAGAAAGGAAGAAGACTATGCAAAATACAAAGAGGCACTTAATGCAGCTACAACTGAAATCAGACAATCTAAAAGAAGCTATGAGCAAAAACTGGCATGTAACATAAAAAATGACAGCAAGAGTTTTTATGCATATGTCAGGAGTAAACAAAACGTACAAGACAAGGTTGGACCTCTAGAAGACAGTGCTGGAAATATAATATCACAGGGGTTTTTAATGGCGGAAGACCTAAATGGTTACTTCAGTTCAGTGTTTACCAAGGAAGATATTAGTTCATTACCAGTTGCTGATGCTAAATTTCAGGGGGCTAAATCTGAATATTTAGGACCGTTAGTTGTAACTCCAGAATTGGTAGCTAAGAAAATAAGGGCAATGAAGGATAACAAATCACCGGGAGTGGATGGGATTCCTCCAAAATTACTAATGGAAACAGTAGATCAAATCAGTATACCACTTGCAAGAGTATTCAACTTGTCATTAAAAGAGGGAGTTGTTCCGTTTGAATGGAAAGAAGCAAACATCATACCATTATTTAAAAAGGGTTCGAGAAATAAGTCAGAGAATTACAGACCAGTGAGTTTAACGTCAGTGATTTGTAAATTATTAGAAAGGTTAATTAAAGACCATATGGTGGACTTCCTCGTTAAGCATAAATTATTAAATTCATCTCAACATGGATTCCTTAAAGCAAGGTCATGCTTAACAAATATTTATGTTTTTTGGAAGAAATCACTAAGTGGATAGACGTGGGATCGCCAGTAGATATTATCTACTTAGATTTTCAGAAAGCTTTTGACAAAGTGCCACATCAAAGATTGCTACTTAAATTAAAAGCCCATGGTATCGGGGATAGCATAACTGACTGGATAGAACAATGGCTGACTGACAGAAGACAACGAGTTGTAGTAGATGGAGAAGTTTCAAATTGGAAATCGGTTTTGAGTGGGGTACCTCAAGGGTCAGTACTAGGACCTATATTATTCTTAATTTATATCAATGACTTGGACGACAGTATAACAAGTAACGTACTGAAATTTGCGGATGACACAAAACTGTTTAGAAAGGTTAATACTGATGGTGATAAACAACATTTACAAAACGATCTAGACAGATTAGTGAAATGGTCTGAGAAATGGCAGATGCTGTTCAATTTTGGGAAATGTAAATGCCTACATACAGGACATGGGAACTTGAATGTAAACTATAAAATGGGAGATACTGTTCTGGGTACTACTGTAAAAGAAAAGGACTTAGGAGTTACAATAAGCGCTGATATGAAAGTTTCAGAGCAGTGTGGTATTGCAGCTTCAAAGGGTAATCAAATTCTTGGATTGATTAGAAGAAACATAACATACAAGGGAAAAAAGTTAATTATACCTCTTTATAAAGCAATAGTTAGACCTCATTTAGAATACTGTATACAAGCATGGAGACCATATCGTAAGAAGGATATAGATACGCTTGAACGCATACAAAGGAGAGCAACTAAAATGATTCCAGAACTTAGAGACCTTAGTTATGAAGAACGCCTGAAAGAATGTGGTTTAACAACTCTAGAGACAAGGAGGTTAAGAGGAGATCAGATTGAAGTTTTTAAGATATTGAATGGGTATGAAATTATTGATAGAAATATGTTTTTCTCACTCAAGAAGGATAGCAGAACTAGAGGACATGAGGTAAAATTAGTAAAGGATCAATGTAGATTGGACATCAGGAAGCACTCGTTCTCACAGAGGACAATAAATGAATGGAACAAATTGTCTACAGATTGTGTAACTGCTAGCAGCTTGAATATGTTTAAAAACAAGGTTGACACATATATCAGGAGGGCGGGTTATAAGTAGGTGAACATTGTTGGACTCTCGATAAGCCAATGGCTTCCTTGTCCACTTGCCATCTGGGCCTTTGGCTTGGATGGCAAATCTTGTTAAATCTTGTTAAATGTGTGGCACAAAGAGTCCGTGCATGTGCGTTATTTTCCCTTTTGTGTAACAATTTGCAGTCAGAGTGATAAAGAAAAACAAACGTTTACAGTTCTTTACGCTTCTTTCAAGTTTCGAGACGTCGCAGTGGCTTTAACACTTTTAAACTTCTAAAACAAATGTGCGTGGCCTGAGCGTTGTGTCGCACGTCTTCGTTCTGGTGCTCAACTTTCGCTCAATTGTTGAAAATAAGACTTGTTGATATTCCAACGCTTAGTAAGTATTGTAGTTTCAGCACTGGAAATAGTTGACTAAGTGTTGGCTGAAACTTTTGCAGCGTTGGAACTTTAATAATTTATTATTATTATTATTAAATGTCAACTTTTGGCTGTAAAAAACATATGGATTTTACATGAAAGGAGGCATGATTATGTATGCCATGTGTTCTTTGTATGCAATTCGTGTCATTTTGATTAGTGTGACGCCTGGTGTTACTGTTACCCAACTAAGTGTTTCACGTCTGAACACAGACTTGTCCCTCGTAGCCTCGGTGCACCAGCAAAGTGTTTGTCTGTTTGCTGAGTCCACGTCTTGCTTGTAATGAAGGTCAACTTCATGAACAGCTTCGTCTGCGCTAGATCCTGGTGTTTCACGTTCTGCAAATTGAAATGTCCCGTGATGTTAACTAGAAAGGTCAGCCTTCCAATAATTCTGCGCCATTCAGCTTCCTGAGCACGCTAATCATATATCTCAACTCGCGCGTGCGGCGTAGCATGGCAACTCTCGACTTCGCCAGAGCACACTCTGTTATTGTAAATGCAATATCGGTATTGTGCAATCATCTACAGACAAACCAATAACAAAATGTCATAAGACAGGTCTGAAGCAGGTTATACATGCGTGTGTTTAAATGCTAGGAGTATAGTAAATAAGAAAAACGAATTAAACATTATGGTAGAAGATAATGACCCTCACATAATTGGTATTACCGAATCATGGGCCAACACAGACATAACAGATGCTGAATTAGGATTGACATGATACGTAATGTTTAGGAAAGATCGAATAAGAAGAAGAGGAGGGGGAGTTATTTTATATGTTAAAGAATCTATTCAGGCTTGTGAAATAAAATTAGAAGCAGATTGTGATGAAGCTGTTTGGTGCAAAATAGTTTCAGGAAATTCAAAATTAACTATTGGATTAGTTTACCGAAGTCCAAACATAAACGAAGAGGATAACACAGAAATACAAAATGCTATAAAAGAAGTTAGTAAAGGGGAATGTATCATAATGGGAGATTTTAACCATGGACACATCCAATGGAAATCTCTAGAGAGTACAGGGGATGAGGACCAACAATTTCTATTTTTAATTCAGGATAGTTTCCTTACTCAGCACGTGCTAGAACCAACAAGGGGAGATAACGTATTAGATATAGTTTTGTCATCACAAAAAACGAATTAGTGGACAATGTAAAAATACATTGGGTAACAGTGACCACAATCAAATACATTTTGACATCAATGTAAAATCAGAAAGTAAATATATAAAAGTATAGGAGAAACTTCCACAAAGGTAACTATAAAGATATGAGAAAATACTTATCAAATAATACCGCAATTGAATGTTGGAATATTCTAAAATATAAATAATGAGAGTATCATCGATAAATTTGTTCGCTTAAAAAAACAAAGAAAACGGTCTAGAAAGAAACACTTGTCAAAAGACGCTATTAGAAAAATAGTGTGTGTTTAAGCAAACTATGTGGAGGGTTTATAGGCGTACCAGAAAGGATGAAGACTATGCAAATTACAAAGAGGCAATTAACCTAGCTACAACTGAAATTAGAAAATCTAAAAGAACCTTTGAAAAAAAAATTGGCAGGTAAAATAAAAAAATTACAGCAAGAGTGTTTATGCTTATGTAAGGAGTAAACATAAAGTTCGAGGTAAGGTCGGATCACTGGAAAATAACAGTGGAAACATAATTTCAGACGGGTTTCAAATGACAGAGCTCTCGAATGAGTATTTCAGCTCAGTTTTTACCACAGAAGATATCAGCACATTTCCAGTTCCATTTACTAAATTTGAGACCAGTAAATCAGGGCAGTTATTTGTAACTCCTGAAATGGTAGCAAAGAAAATTAAGAAAATGAAAGATAATAAATCACCTGGAGTTGATGGGATACCACCCCACCAAAACTGCTTAAGGAAATTGTTGAGCAAATTAGTACACCACTAGAAGAAGGAATAGTTCCTTCAGAATGGAAAGAAGCAAACATTACGCCGCTATCTAAGAAGGGATCGAGAACAAGCATGAACATTACAGACCAGTGAGTTTAACATCGGTTGTATGTAAATTACTCGAAATATTAAGTAGAGACCACATGGTGGAATTCCTTGTAAAACATAAATTAATAAATACATTTCAACATGGGTTCCTAAAAGCAAGGTCATGTCTAACCAATCTCATATGTTTTTTGGAAGAAAATACAAAGTGGGTAGATGACGGGTCACCAGTGGATGTTGTCTATTTAGATTTTCAGATAAAGTGCCACATCAAAGATTATTACTTAAACTAAAATCCCATGGTATAGGTAATGACGTAATCAACTGGATAGAAGTGTGGCTTACACACAGTAGACAGAGAGTAATAGTAGATGGTGAGATTTCAAACTGGCAACACTTGGAATATTGTATTCAAGCATGGAGGCCGTATCGTAAAAAGGACATAGACAAGCTAGCAAGAATAAAACGAAGAGCAACTAAAATGCTTCCAGAATTGAGAGACCTTAATTACGAAAGCCGCTTATAACAATGTGGTTTGACAAAACTAAATACCAGGAGACTAAGAGGAGACCAAATAGAAGTGTTTAAAATAGTGAACAGTTATGAGGATGTTGATAGGAATATGTTCTTCAAACTTAAAGAAGGCAGTCTGGAGACTGTATTTGTAGAGGATCAGCTTCGACTTGAAATAGAATGCAAATATCTTGCCCACATTTGTGCTATCAACAAATGGCAAAACTGTTCCAAGATAAGATTCAAAGCTGACTCTTAGTAGACCTACCCAAGCATAGGCGGACTTGCCCCATGTCGGGGCAAGACCGGAGTCTCACATTCACATGCCAATTTACTATGTATATTTGCTATATTTGCGTTTACCCTTGTACATCTTAATGCAAATTAAATTATTATCTAATATAGGCCATGGGCAACACTGGATGTTAAACATGTCTATCAGTCTTGTTGGTCAAAAACTAACAAGTCAAGTCTCGGGTCATTGACTTGCAAGTCAAGTCTTAAGTCAATGGCCTCTAAGTCCAATTCAAGTCTCGATTCATTCGTCTGAATTCCAAATCAAGTCAAAATGGGCGACTCAAGTCCGACTTGAGTCAGCCTCAAGTCACCAGGGTTCACCAATTGCCATGATAGTTGTTGTTTTTGTGCGGTAATTTTTTTTGAAACAATTTAGACGGATTTTACCCCGCCAAAATATTAGTTATTAATGTTGTTAAAAAAAAAAAAACGTGTCCAAGGACTGCAACGATATAAATATGACTGTGGTCAAAACAATTTCTGATCAGATTGTAACACCGTTCACATATATTTGCAATCAATCTTTTGTGACAGGCACTTTCCCTGAAAAAATTCAAACTGCAAAAGTAATTCCCATGTGGAAAACTGGTGACTTTTTGTTTTCACAAACTACAGGCCTGTATCATTACTGCCTCAGTTCTCTAAGATATTAGAACACTTATTTCATGACAAGTTGGATACCTTTGAAACACACAATGTATTAAGTGAGATTTAATAGGGGAAGGCAGTGTTAGTTGAGCCATTTTTTATTCTTTTTAATATTTGGGGCACAATAATATTCACAACTCAAAACTGTTTTTACTCACATAAACTATGATTATTAGTAGATGATTTTATTCCAATGTTTACGAATAATGATATGCAGCTGATTCAAATAGGGTTGGTAAGGCGACTCAACTAACACTTGGTGTGGGGTAAATTAAGCCACAGCGTAGAGTAAGTTAGGTAAATGCTTTATATGTATACGTTACATGGGCATTGTACTAAACTTTAATAACAACTCAGCCAACACATCTACCCAGTGGTACCACACGTCTCCGACAAATCTTAATTAATAAGTTGAACCACTTAATTAATATAGACTTATATGCCAATCGCAAACAGTACAACTAACTGCGAATATGTTTCGCTGTAGTTAACTGATGTCAACATTTTTTCGGAAAATTTAATTCCTTGATGTATTTTGGGGTAAAGAACACTCGTCTTCGTTCTTTAACCGCTACTCAACTAACCCTCACTTGGGCCTTGTGTGGCTCAACTAGCCCCGTTTCGACAATTAAGCTGTTTTAATTAAATTCTTATTAATGTTTGAAGTGATGTAAATAATCTTATTCACTGTGCATAGTTAAACTATTTGCAAGTGCACATATACTAAAGTCATGTCACATACATTGATAGTTTACACACCAGCAGACATTAATCACAACCACAAAAAAATTCGAAAAACATCAAAAAACATACTTTTAATTCACGTTTCCTTACTGTTGTGACACATAGCAAATATTGTACGTCAGTCGTGTTCTAATAACATGTTCAATCACTGGGTGGTACCATGTAACTGTCGAAGCTGTAGTTTCCTGGGAAACATACGTGGCTCAACTAACACTGCATTCCCCTGTGGTTTCAGATCCAACAGATCTACATCTTTGGCTTTACTAGAAGTGGTTGAGGAGACAACTTCTGCTTTTGAAAAAAACTACTATGGTGGTGTTTATCGATTTAAAAAATGCCTTTACTGTAATATGCTATGATAATTCCAATATAACAACACGCCATTATAGGGGTCACGGCACACACACCTGCTCTTTATTGATTGGCTAATAAAATAAAATGACTTCCGTCATTAGTACACTGATGATCGCTAGGTGTCACCATATAATTCAATATGTCACATTTACTATATACCACGAATTACTACTCAAAAAGCTAGACCAATAACGTATTAGAGGATATGCATATAATTGGATAAAGAGTTACTTGAGAAATATAAATAAGTTAATATACTAATGGGGGTACCGCAACGTTTCAATTTTAGGGCCCATGTTATTTATATTATATATGAATGACATATGTAATGTACCAAGGTTACTTAAATTTGTGTTTTTTGCTAACTGTGATACAACTGTAATACAAATATATGTGTCGGTCGAATTTCTATAAATAGAATGTACATGACAACATTGTTGGGGTAATAATATATGAAAAATTAAATTGGAAAGAGCTTATTAAAATGATACAATCAAAAAACAACTAAAAAAAATTACAAAGCAAGTTACGTTTTAAATAATAAAGCACTCTATGTTATATACTGTTCATCGGATTTACCATATATTTACCATATATGTTGTACTGTGCAGAGGTTTGGGGGAACAAACACAAAACCAATGCACTACCTTTATTTGTAAAACAAAAAACTAATAAGGTTTGTAGAGTTAAGAGACTTGATCATACTACTCATTTATTCTTTAAATTGCATACTTTGATTTATTTAAACTGAAAAAGGCTATGGTAATGTTCAAAGCATATTTAACAAGATTTGTCATCTAAGCCAAAGGCCCAGATAGCAAGTGGACAAGGAAGCCATTGGCCTATCGAGAGTCCAACAACGTTCATCGACGTGTAACTTCCTGATATCCAATATACACTGATCCTTTACTAATTTTACCTCATGTCCTCTTGAGTGAGAAAAAATAGTACAATCTATCAATATTTTCATACCCATTCAATATCTTGAAATTTTATCTTCTGTTAAGCTCCTTGTCTCTAGGGTTGTTAAACCACATTCTTTCAGGCGGTCTGTATAACTAAGTTCTCTCAGTTCTGGAATAATTTTAGTTGCTCTCCTCTGTATGCGTTCAAGCGTATCTATATCCTTCTTGCGATATGTTCTCCACGCTTGTATACAGCATGCTAAGTGAGATCTTATTTTTGCTTTATGCAGATGTATAATTAGTTTTTTCCTTTTATGTTATTTTTCTCCTAATCAACACAATAATGTGATTATCCTTTGAAGCTGCAATACAACACTGTTCTGAAACTTTCATATCAGCACTTGTTGTTATTCCTAAGTCCTTTTCTTTTACATTAGTACCTAGTATTTTCCATATTAAAGTTTACATCCAAGTTCGCATGTCCTGTGTGTAGGCAGTTACATTTCCCAAAATTGAATAACATCTGCTATTTTTCAAACCATTTAACAAATTTGTCTAGATCGTTTTGTAAATGTTGCTTATCACCATCAGAGTTAACCTTTCTAAACACTTGTGTGTCATCCGCAAATTTCAGTACGTTGCTTTTTATATTGTCGTCCAAGTCATTACCAAGTATATATTAAGAATAATAAAGGTCCTAATACAGATCCTTGTGGTACCCCACTCCAAACTGATTTCCTCTCCATCTATTTCAACACGCTGTATTCGGTCAGTCAGCCATTGTTCTATCCAATTATGCCATACCCGATACCATGGGCTTTTAATTTTAGTACTAATCTTTTATAATAACATATTACGTATGAACATGCAGAATTTACGTAGCACATAGCGTAGAAACTCATCACACCAGACAAGGAAATATTTTTAAACGAATGTATATTCGAACTGAAATGAAATCGATGTCTTTATCGGTCTATGGGATAAAACTATGGAATTCACTAAAAACGATTATAGAAAGGGTAGAAATATACATGTTTTCAAAGCATGTGATAAGGATTCTTGTATTGCTAGTTATACTATTAACTGATTATAACTATTTCGTCTTGGAATATGAAATGTTATATTGGAGGTGTTATATTTACATTTGTATTTGTTTCATTGCATATAATATAGGTACAGTTATGGTGACCTCTAAATAAGCTACTGTTATCATGATGTACCATAGACAGTACGACACGTAAAAATATGTTTCATTGTCAAAGATATTTGATGGGGGGACAAATTATAAGTTGTATTACTGATGATCGTGGTTACATGTTTTTGAATTGTTGTTTGCACCATGGTGGGAGTAGCTCATGGGTGCAATGTCTTACAATATGACGCACCGTTATGTGCATTGTGTGTTGCATCAACGTATTTTGCAAATTAATACATTTTGACAGCAAACGTTTTTGTAGTTGGCTTTGCATAATCATGACTGAACCTCTTGTATGGAATTTTTCATCCACAGTCTATATTTATTTGATTTGGTTTCCTATTTCACATATTCCATAATATAATGTTTACTTGTGACATTACGGCATGTGCCGTCGATATTAAAATTTGTACACAAAAAACAAAAACCGAAAACAAGATTTCACTTTCGTTTTTTTAAACATACTCAGAATAACAACGTCAAGATAAATAATCCGATTAATTGCAGATCTGTTTTTCAAATTACATAGCGAACTTATGGCGGAAATACAAATGGATAAACGTTAAAACTGCTAAGACAAAATCGGAAAAGGCTAAAACAATAATAGAGGCACACTTCCCAACAGTGGCGCAATTCTCCCCACCAGTGGCACCACTCTCCCCAACAGTGGCACCATTCTCCCGAACGGTGGCCCCACTCTCCCAAACAGCGTCGCCCCCCCCCAGCATGTTGCCACTCTCACACCTTGATCATAATGACTAAATTCAAGAAACTATATATGTTACAGAAAAAAAGTCATACTTATAACCTTGATTACCATGATGATACATCTGTATTTTTCCACAGCTCAAAACTACTTAAATTTCATGATTTAATTACATACAAGACTATGATTATACTCTATAAAGCAAATAATCACTCTGTAGATTGTCGTGCACAACACATTATATGTCGTATGACGTCAGCTATGTCCCTTCAGCAGCAGCAACAGAACACCATACTATGCACAAGTATTATGTTGTTGTTGTTGTTGTTGTTGTTGTTGTTGTTGTTGTTGTTGTTGTTGTTGTTGTTGTTGTTGAATAAACTTTCATTCATTCATATTAAATTCAAAATGGACAGTAACGAAACGACATGCATAAGTGGTTGGCTAGGCAACGCGATTGTTGTTACGTCATGACAGCTGTGCACCTGACCGCGTAACATAGTTTCAAATAAAAACAAACGTTTTTGTGTTCCTAGACAATTTAGCGCCCCTAGTGGGGAGTTTGCAATAGGGAAACAACATGCCAAGTTTACATTTCAAAAATAAATAAAATTATTTCCTGCGCACTCACCTCGGCCACTCTTCGTATTACGTATAATCTAATACATGACGCATTATCAGCTTAAAGAGCGATTTTACCACCCGACAATCTTCACACATTTTGTAAAAAAAGTTTTCCACATTTCTACCATGAACGTTAATACAACAAAAACAGAGTTACATTATGTCGTACAACAGTTAATCAGTAATCCTGTACCTCCATTCTTTTTAGGTGGATGATATTACACAGTTATCCGATAAATTTGTTACTGAAACGGTATGCAGAAACGAAAACGTGAAAATAACTAATGCAGCAATTTACAGTGCATCGACTGAAAAACGGGTTATCAAAGAACAGATAAACGAGACATGACAGCGAAAAGGGGGCTGATCAAAGCGGAAGATGCCCCGCGATAGTTACGCCCCCTGGAGGAAGCGAATGACACCGCCGCAGTCGACAACAAACCCAAACACGCGCTTGAAATATTGTTCCTCCATTCTTCGATAATCCGTGTTTTATACAGTAATCAGAACGTTTTTGTGTGGGAGCTATCTGGTTACACAGTGAATATCTGCACATATCCGTTATTTCAAGTCCGTTGTCGGACACCGTCTAATGGAACCAACTGACCGAGCAACACTGTAATACGATTCACTTAATCAGTTTGTTTGTCTTACATCCCTCAAAATGTCAAAAGTCTTTTATGCATCACAGCTATAATGTTTGTTCCCTGGTCAATGTATGTCAGTTAGTGGAAGTCAATGAAATAATAAAACAATAGAAATGTCAAAGTGCATTTATCTAACAGTTATTACTGATGTGATCATGGGCATCTGCGCACCGCTGAATAAATTTAACCCTTTGCACGTTCTGATTGTAGTAAATGGTTATAAAGTGTATTTTTAATGACAAAATATGATAATGTTATACGTGTACATCTGCTGTACCACAACAATACACGTGATACATTACACGTATATCACTGATACAATGAGCGACAATAGGATGGTACAACAATTCGCACGCTTCGTTAATCCAGCTAAAATCCCTTGTGAAACAAAGTGTGCCGAGACACTGGTATATATCCCACGCAACGTGTCGATGTGAGCTGAGCCGTGTGTACTTCGTGTCACTTGCTGTCTTGGCCCGTCGTTCAGGAGCAAGGCGCACGCGCCCAAATTGAAAGAGCAATTCAATGAAAGGCCTTTCAATGCCCGTCCGCCAATCAACCAGTCCCCATCCAATTAATTTCAAGAAAGCGAAGAATCGATTGATCGTAATAATATTACCATTGGTTAGCCACAGCAACTGTCAAATATATGTTTGAATAGGTCGATTTACCAGGGATACTAATGTACTCAGCAGCCCTTGACTCGAGAGGATGACAGTAGACAACAACGCGGGCAATTTCTGCTTTTAACTGACATCTCAGGGTTCGAGAATGCCACGAAGAGCCGGTGTCTGGAGACACGCCCCTTTTTACGTCAGTCATCGCGTAGGAGGCGGTATCGGCCTTGGGTATGAGTGACAACGGGGATCTGACAACAAGCGTTGGTAGAATCGGCGTTGTTCTCAGTACGCCACGTCTCCGCCGCACCCAGCTGGATTCCCGTGTGTTTATGTCGACGAACTTTGACGCTTCACTTCAGTCTGCCGCTTGTGTCTTCTCTTTCCAGCACAGTTTGTGTTTGTGTTTGTGGTCAGCGAGTATCACGTGATTGCTACGAGGATGGCAGGACATGTAAACAGCTCGTGGAATATGTCGGATGACGATGTCTACTTTGCGCTTCGACATAGCTGCCACCTCTACTCATTCATCGTCTACACCGTCATCATCGGAACGCTCGTCGTTGTTGGCGTCATCGGCAACAGCTTCGCTTTCGTAGTCTTCTGGAAGGACGACATCAAGACGTCGACGTCGTTTCTCTTCCAGGGCCTGTCGCTCATCGACTCAACCCTGTTACTTACGGCTATTCCACTCTACTCGATCCAATCATTCGTCGTCTACACTGGCTGGCTGCAGGGTTACTGGGCAATAGACCCCTACGTATCCGTATACGGGTTGCCTCTGACTCGAACGGCTCATGCGGCCTCGATATGGGTGACCGTACTGATCGCCGTCAACCGATACATCGCCGTGTGTTTACCGTATAAGGCGTCGCGATTGTGCACCGTTTTGAAGGCGAAGAAACAACTGGCCGTCGTGCTTCTCTTAGCTATCCTGTATAACATCCCAGCGTTTACAATGTACCGCGTCGCATACACTGCATACAACGGTACGACGTACCCGACAGTCGCTCGTAACTGGAAGTTCGCATCGGAGAAGCTGTACGGCACATTCTCCATATTGTTTTTCATATCGCATTTCATATTCCTTCTGGTCCTGCCCATTCTCATCCTGGCGGTGCTGACCATTCGCCTGATCAAAGCGCTGAAGGCGATCCGCCGTAAGCGGATGGAGATGCTGAGTCTGCGCCAGCAGCAGGACAACAGTGTCACATTAGTTCTCGTAATCGTCGTCATCGTCTTCATCATCTGCCAGGTGCCGGCGCTCGTTGCCCATGTGATATTGGTCATGGCTCCGATCGAGACGAGAAGCTGCGGCCATTTCTATTTCTATCTACAGGACATCGCTAACATGCTCATCATACTTAATTCGGCCGTCAACTTCGTCATCTACGCCCTCTTCAACAAACGATTCCGATATGTGCTGACTCAAACCGTGTGCACGTGGTGCGTGTTGACAGACGACAGGCAGAACTGCAAGTCGACGGATAGGAGTCCTGGCACGACCGTCACCAATCGTGTCATGGACAGTCCAGAGAAGGAGAATGACAATAGCGTCGAAAACACGCGCTTTTAGGTGCGTATATCGGATGGTCTCTGTCGTTACGGATATAGCTCCTTGATGTACCATGGCTCTTTGATGTAACCGTAAGAACAGCCGTGACAATGTACAGTCGATACAGTTATAGCTATGTGTATAGTTGACAACGTTGGGTGTGGACAATGCGAGGACACTGTGTCAAAATCAAATTGTTTTATCAGTGTTGTTGTGCATTGTACGGATCTCAACTATGGCCACTGTGGCATGACAGTGTTAACCAGATATGAATACAGTGGCGTAATGCTTTGCACAAGGTATGTAACCTCCCACATGGCTCGCACAGAGAATTAATATTATTAATTGCTGAATGTGCACCTTTAGGTGTTGCTTTGGTTGCATAACGTTTTACAGAACAGTAGCCTTGTCAGAAAACATGGTTGTTAATCATAAGGCAAATACCATGACATTTGCTTACAGGTCCAGTATGTCCCAGATTGTAACACACATTACGACCAAATATAACGTGACACATCATGAACTATTGCATAGGCATATGAGTACTATTTAGTATACAGGTTAAGAAATGTGAGATATAGGGTAAATGCTGCACACTATGACTTCGCAAATACGATTTGTGAATTATTCGTAGTGAAAAAATTTAATAATGACGCTGTCTTAAATAAGTAAGAATGTAATACTGTGAATTCATATCTAGCCACAATATAATTTGTTTTCTAACTGATGTTTCTTATAAGGAACTTTATAATTTGATTAATATGTACATGTTTGTGGATCTTGAGTTCGAATAAAGATGGCAATAATAATAATTGCAATCGAACATTGAGACTCTGAACCCCATATTTGGCTTTCAGCTTTCCGCCTGTTTATTAAAAAAAGCATAGATGTTATCTTGCATTATGTAGATCCACAGGACTAATATAACACATTATTAACAGTACACCGAGTGCATGCGGATTACAAAAAAATGGTTTATCGAAGAACGGATAAATGAAACTTGACTACGGAAAAGGGCTGATAAATGCAGAAAATGCCCCGCGATAGTTATTCCCCCTGGATGAAGCTAATGACATCGGCCCAGTTGACAACAAACCCGAACACGGGCTTGAAATCAAGTTTGTCCGTTCTTCGATAATCCGTGTTTTCTTCAGTAATCTGAATGTTTTTGTGTGGGATATATCTGGTTACACATTAACTGTCAACATTTATCCGTTGTTTCAAGTGTCCGTTTCCGGACACCGTCTAATGGAATCAACTGATCGAGTAACACGGTAAGACGATTCACTTAGCCCAACGGTTCTCAACATGGGGAACGTTTCCGGACACCGTCTAATGGAATCAACTGATCGAGTAACACGGTAAGACGATTCACTTAGCCCAACGGTTCTCAACATGGGGAACGTTTCCGGACACCGTCTAATGGAATCAACTGATCGAGTAACACGGTAAGACGATTCACTTAGCCCAACGGTTCTCAACATGGGGAACGCCTACTCCCGATGGTACGTCATAGGTTTTCCAGGGGGTAGGCGGAGGGTTGGCTGAAGCTAAGGTTACGACGTGCAATGGTAAAAAAAATGTTCGATTTATGCGGTCGACGAAGAAGAAATTGTGTTTCTGTAATACTATCAAATTCACACAAAACATAGTCCTTTCAAACAAATATTCGACGCTGTTAGAAAACGTCGTGATACAAGTCCATCGATTGCTATTCTCGAAGGAGCTACAGTTTTCCCAGTAAATATAGTTCGTTGTTGCTCTCCTCTTCATCCGTGCAGTCCGGGGTGAGGCTGGAACCGTCAATTATTTTCCCTTTCTTCTTCATCACTAGTTCCGTTTCACTGCCGTGTCCACCACCCATCTCTACTCACCCCTATCCCTCGCTCTCATTCTCCACTCCCCCTATCCCTCGCTCTCATTCTCCACTTCCCCCTATCCCTCGCTCTCATTCTCCACTCCCCCTATCCCTCGCTCTCATTCTTTACTCCCCCCTATCCCTCGCTCTCATTCTCCACTCCCCCCTATCCCTCGCTCTCATTCTCCACTCCCCCCTATCCCTCGCTCTCATTTTCCACTCCCCCATCCCTCGCTCTCATTCTCCACTCCCCCTATCCCTCGCTCTCATTCTCCACTCCCCCCTATCCCTCGCTCTCATTCTCCACTCCCCCCTATCCCTCGTTCTCATTCTCCACTCCCCCCATCCCTCGCTCTCATTCTCCACTCCCCCCTATCCCTCGCTCTCATTCTCCACTCCCCCTATCCCTCGCTCTCATTCTCCACTCCCCCCTATCCCTCGCTCTCATTCTCCACTCCCCCTATCCCTCGCTCTCATTCTCCACTCCCCCCTATCCCTCGCTCTCGTGCTCCACTCCCCCCTATCCCTCGCTCTCATTCTCCACTCCCCCTATCCCTCGCTCTCATTCTCCACTCCCCCATCCCTCGCTCTCATTCTCCACTCCCCCCTATCCCTCGCTCTCATTCTCCACTCCCCCCTATCCCTCGCTCTCATTCTCCACTCCCCGCTATCCCTCGCTCTCATTCTCCACTCCCCCCTATCCCTCGCTCTCATTCTCCACTCCGCTCCCACTCCCGCCAAATCTCTCTTCAAGCAGTCCTCCCATCTCAGTCTCGGTCTTCCTCTTCTCCTTCTACCCTCTACTCTAAGCACACCCGCATTCGTCGTCAACCGTACCCCTTCCATTCTTTCTACATGCCCAACCAACATTAGCCGGCACCTCACTAGGTTCTCTACTATCTCTCTCTCTCTCTCTTTCTCTCTCTCTCTCTCTCTCTCTCTCTCTCTCTCTCACACCAACTTCCTCCTGCAGCATCACCATTTTGCTTGTCTATTCTTTCACTCCCGCAAATCTCCTTACCCAGTTATTCTCGCAAACTTGCAGTTTCTCTTGTTGTTTTTCTGTCATCGCCATGGTTTCTAGGCCGTGTAGGTGGGCTGGTGTTATGCATGAGCTAAGCACCTTCCCTTTTAGCTTCCGAGATATATGCCTATCTGCGATCACCCCTTGAACTTTCCTCCACGCACTCGCCCCAGCTTGTATTCTTCTGCGAGTGTCCGTCTCCGTGCTGCCGTCCCCGCAAACCGCTCCAGCCAAATATACAAATCTGTCTCTTTGGTTCAGTTTCTTTCCATCCAATCTTATATCTAGATATTTGTTGCTGCCCGATCCAAAGCACCTCCACGCTTCTCTAGACTTACTCTCAGTCCGTGTCTTCCACTCTACCAATCGTTCTTGGAGGCCTGCCTCACTGTCCGCAACTAATGCCAGGTTATCTGCATATATCAACTGGCGGAGAGTGTCCCTCGTGATCGTACTCGCTTTCCTATTGATCACCTCCACTACTACGATGAACAACAGTGGGCTTGGCGTACTCCCCTGTCCTGAATTCCTCCGATATTCCCGATTCCGCACACTACCTTATCTCTTCATATGTGCCTTCGACCATCCACATCTCCGCCTCTGAGAAGCCCATCCACCTCACTGTGGTCATGGCCATCTCTCTCAGAACTGTGTCGTATGCCTTTTCAAAGTCTATGCCATATTATCCTGTCCATCCAGTCCCTTTTCCACCAGTTGTCACAGAGTGAACACCCCACCCCGTCCTCTTCGTATACAGTGAAGAAGTAACTGTGGACCCATTTCATGCCCACCGGTCATGGCCAACAACAAGCCAGTGATTCTAACAAAAGGAGCTGCAGCCACTAGCAATGAACCAAACCTGTCATCGATCGCTGAGGACATAAATAATTTAGAAACGAAACTGAAGAAAAATTCCTCACGTTTGAAAAGACCGTGTCTGACTCGGGACCTTTTGCGATGAGATAAATGCCAGCAGTGAACCAATTTAGAGCCGGCTACGGGCCGTAGAGCGCCGACCTGTGGACTCAGTACCCATCAGACATGGGGCAATTAACTTGAAAAGGTAATTAATTAAATTACCATTAACTCAGAAATGTTCCAGTTAAATGAAATTAAATTAATCTCACACATTTCTCAGGTCAATTAAATTAAATGAACCTCCCAAATTCTTCAATTAAATTGAATGAACAATTAACTTTAATTCAATTAACAATTAATTTATATTTTGGTGGAAATGCAGAATACATTCATATGTCACTGTTTTTTGTAAGTCTAAACACTTGATACAAGTCATCATTGAAATAATAATATGCTAATTGTTATTTACACATCTTATAACAGTTCTAAAATCACAAGTAGGTTCGTAAACGTTGCCGTCACGATAGTACAGTGTTCATATATATTGATGGAATTACTTTACTTATTACATCTGAGGAACATTATTATTATCATCAAACAAATCTGAACATTATTGTTGACTTATAAAAGAAATGTGTTTTGTAACTTTGTTTGGAAAAGATTTGCCTAAACAATATTTACATTCCAAGACATTTGTTCATGGGGTATTTGATCACATTTTAAAAGTTGTAGATGTTTGTTAAAATGTTTTTCTGAAAGGAATGTAAAGTTGTGGCTGAAGATTTGCAGGGTGTGGAGTTTCCTTCTATATCCAACTACCAAATTAACAAAACCTGGTAATTACATACATAATTTCTATGTACCAAGTTGCTATTTATGTAGTGTTTTAATGCTAAATCATTAGGTTTCCCCTTTATACACTAGCGTTTAAATATTTATGCACATTATTATGTATCACTAGAACTGGCGTGCTTTTGATTCCAGTTGGCGCTGTAAAAAGATCCCAAACTGAAGCTATTTTACTTTTCTCTGCATGTCATATGCACACTTGCAGATGTACAGAAAAATATAGATAAATAGTCTAATGCATAGGTCTAATGCATTGATCCACTTGGCTGCAAGTTGCCAAACATGTTTAATTTAGCCAGAGATTTGCAGAAGCCATCATTTGTCATCAACTTATCACGCTACCGATAATGTAAACAATACCGATAATCTAGTCAACCATAATGTAGTAATCCAGCTGTGGACATGAATCGAACAAGTTCTGACTTCTTTAAACTGTGTTTACAGCTACATTTAATAACTGATAGATAATTATTCATTTATAATGGAAAGTGTTCGACAACTATGATAGTTTGACCTACAATGTCGAGGCATAGCCTACACAATACAGAAATCATTAAATTCACTGGTCGTAAACTGCATGACCTCTTGACCTATCATGGGTGCAGTTTGAGTAGTGTTGATCCCACCATCGTGGCCGGGGCTCCTGCATTGTTGATTGTTGATGCAATGTCTTACCAAAAGATGCACCATTATATCTAACGAGTGTTAATAGTATGTTGCGTCAACACGGCAGCAACGTGTGTTATTCAAATCAACCCGGCTTGACAGGAAGTGTTTTGTAGTTGGCTTTGCATAATCATGGCAGCCCCTCTTCAATGGAACTGGGCATTAACAGTGCATCTTTGTTTGATCTTGTTTGTGTATTTATCTTCAGGTATTAATCCTATAATACAATGTTTCCTGTGTGGCACAAAGAGTCCGTGCATGTGTGGCACAAAGAGTCCGTGCATGTGTGGCACAAAGAGTATGTGCATGTGTGGCACAAAGAGTCCGTGCATGTGTGGCACAAAGAGTCCGCGCATGTGTGGCACAAAGAGTCCGTGCATGTGTGGCACAAAGAGTATGTGCATGTGTGGCACAAAGAGTCCGTGCATGTGTGGCACAAAGAGTCCGTGCATGTGCGTTATGTTCCCTTTCGTGTAACAATTCGCAGTCAGAGTGATAAAGAAAAACAAACGTTTACAGTTCTTTACGCTTGTTTCAAGTTTCGAGCCGTCGTAGTGGCTTTAACACTTTTAAACTTCTAAAACAAATGTGCGTGGGCTGAGCGTTGTGTCGCACGTCTTCGTTCTGGTGCTCAACTTTCACTCAAGTGTTGAAAATAAGACTTGTTGATATTCCGGCACTTAGTAAGTATTGTAGTTTCAGCACTGGAAATAGATTACTAAGTGTTGACTCAACCTTTTGCAGCGTTGGAATTATAATAATTAATTATTATTATTATTAAATGTAAACTTTTGGTTGTTAACATCATATGGACGCCTATGTGACGCCTGGTGTTACTGCTGCCCAACTAAGTGCTCCACGTCTGAACACAGCTCCTCCCGCGCTCGGTCCTGGTATTGCACGTTCTGCAAATTGAGATGCCCCTTGATGTTAACTAGATAGGTCAGCGACTTCCAATATTTCTGCACCGTTCAGCTTCCAGAAAACGCTAATCACATATCTCAGTTCGCACGCGCGGCGTAGCATGGCAACTCTCCACTTCGCCAGAGCGCTCTGCGTTGTTGTCAATGCGATATCGGTATTGTGCAATTATATCGACCGGAAGGTGATGGAATTGTCGGCTAGGTGGTTTAAACTTTAAGCACGAACAAAGTTGAACGGTCTTCACGACGACACCTATTACGTTTTGCATTGAAATAGGATTTCCACAAAAGCTTCCTGGTTGGGCCACGAAGTGCTCCGTAATGGCACGTCGCTTCTGACCTTTCCACCAGCGACTGATACAACTCCGCTGGCTTTTCCAGCCATGGGAGATGCACAATATGTTGTCATCCCATCACAAGTCTAATTGAATATCACATAAATTATTCCTTTCGTTCCCTGCCTCTATTTCGTTATTAGGAGACGACAAACGGTCACGGTCAGAAAATATTGTCGTTAAATTACCCCGTAATAGTCATAATATATTCGTGTCAACATACGCAAGTGATTAATGTAAAGTATCATTGTCAAAGGAACTGAGAACAAACATATAGTATAGGAATTACGTAAAACTAAAAGGAATTACGTAATAGAGATGTGTGATGCAGTTCTACGAAAGTCTAGGGTTCAGCAAACAATTTCACACATCGTTATTTACGGGCCGGATTATGCAAAAACTCGCTGTTGGCCCGAGAGCGAAATTATTATTAAAATTTTCTAAATTCGCAGTCGCGACAGCCAACATGCGCTAGCGGCAGCCGAGAAAGCATAATTGTATTGAATGTCGTGCAATCAATAATTTATAATACCAAAATGGGATGAGCCAACATCGCGACGCATGGTACAAACGTTAATGTAACAACACCGACAATATGATAACCGATACTGTGTTACTCAACCGATAATTATATCTCATAACGTTAACCGATATTTTAATTGTTAACCGATAATATAATGATTAATCGATAGTGTGATATAAGTTATAATGTAATTACCGGTTGTGTAAAAATCTACCGTTAATCTAATAGCGGATAATGTTACAATCAAACTCTATTATAATTATTCTGAACCGAAAATGTAATAACTTCTTCAAATGTTAATATGATAATATTTGCACATAATCGTTGATATGACAATGGATAATTATTTGTTAATGATGGAAACAGGAGGTATGGGTCATATATCCAGAAAAAACTTGAAAGGATACCACGAGTAAACATAATTTTGCCTACAGTGTCACTGCACGGTGTACACGTAATGATTGCACATGGAGTACCTTACCGTTGACCGGTCGTAGCATGTATTGTCTCTTGTGTTGTTGCACTATCGTTTGTTTGAACACATGTTTGATATAATCACAATATTTGAAACATGGCTAGATCCATGCGAAAACTGTGAAGAGTATAAATTAACCTCAATATGGACCTCACTGGCGAACAGTTTCAGGTCCTCAGCCATGTGCATGGCCTGTGTGTCGTGTGTCGAGTTGACAGTTTGTTGGTTCACACGGCCGGCTCGATCCTTGTTATAGAACAAATCGAGAAACTTCCTCGTTTCCAAAATTTTCCCCATTTTGGATCGGCCGATATCGAATCGATCAGCCAACTGCCGATGGCTTCTGCCATTGCTATCTCTGATCAAATCTATTTTTGTGTGTAAACTCTACTCGTTCCTAACACGTCTTTTCGCTTTTGCTTCAATTTCGCATCCACCGGCAATAATGAATTCGTAAATCATACTGCATAGTCTTCCTTTACTGAACTTTACTTTACTTGTACAACATTTTTCCACGTTAATTTACTCCAATAGAGCTGTTCCGTCATTAAGCAAATAATCACGCGCCTAAAAGCCGACGCCATATTGGCAGCTCCGATTTTCTGTAAATCTATTCATCCACTAAGAATTTCAGTTCAAAGCGTTACGTACTTAAGATGGGTCTTGCTTCTTTCACTGTTTTCCGAAGTTTACTGACCTCTGTGTAAACACGCCAAGATCGCGGCTTCTAATTGCTATTGACATTGTTGGCGGCGCCTTTGAGTTTGACGTAGGGGCGGCCGAAGCAGATCATAGCTGCTCTGCCGTGACTGAAGGTAATTAAGGGGTTCATCTGTGGGTAATCTGGCAGTTTTGCACTAAGTTACTGACAGTATACCCGAATAGAGAGGTGACCTTATTAGCGAGGGCACAATACCCAAAAGTGGCGCTAGCCAGCATATCGGCAAAACTTGATTATCGATTCAAAATGGGCAGTAACGAAATTACATGCATAAGTGGTTGGCTAGGCAACTCGATTGTTGTTTACGACTTGTCACATCTTTGAAACTATGCACTTGATTGAAATCGATAAATGTCTTGACAAAATTAGGAGGTACAAAATGAAATAAAGATGTGCAGAATCTGCAAAACAAAAGTAAGTTGTGGCAGTGGTGAAATGGTTAGTAGCGCCCCTGGTGGGGTGTTTGTAATAAGTTAACAACATGCCTAGTTTACATTTAGAAAGTAAAATAGATTATTTTCAGTTCACACATCTCGGCCACTTTTCTTATTACGTATAATCTGATACATGACGCATTATCGTCGACATGACAATAACGTCGACGAGACGCGCTTTTAGGTGAGACAGTCACGAAGTCCCTCTCGCTACGGACACAGCTCCTCGGTAATCAGTGGCTCGTGACCGTTTTCATCTTGTGACTTATGGTACACTTCCTGGAAACTACCATGTTAGTAGTTAGTTTATTGTTGGCAGGTTTATATCTTTGTAGCATTGTCTGATATATTTATATGTGTAATCACGCGTGCAAATTATTTTAGATGTGTCTTATTAAAGTTTTATTTAATCACGTTGAATAGTTCTTTTCTCTTTTCTCTTTTCTCTTTTCTCTTTTCTCTTTTCTCTTTTCTCTTTTCTCTTTTCTCATGTCGCTACACTTTTCCCTGCCCCAACAAAACACAGGCTCTGGAGCAGGAGGAGACAGACAAATCCGTCTATATATATATATATATATATATATATATATATATATATATATATATATATATATATATATATATATATATATATATATATATATATATATATATATATATATATATATATATATATATATATATATATATATATATATATATATATATATATATATATATATATGTATATATATATATATATATATATATATATATATATAGAGAGAGAGAGAGAGAGAAACGGAGAAACGGAGTGATTGCAAAGACAGCGATAGTGAAAGAGGGGAATTGGGAGAAACGTGAATGAGAGAAGCAGTAATGTGTCGTTTTGCATTTTTCTTGTAGTTTATTGTTACAATCCCTTTTGTGGCATGTGTATCCCTGTAAGACCGCTGCAAGCTCTAACGCCGTGTCACTTCGTGAGACAGAAGAAGTTCAGGATATCGTACAAATGCGGGGCCTGGCGTCGTCCTCACACATTCTACAAGTAAGCACGAGCGAATCATTTCGAAATCGAATATTACTACTGTTTGCATGACTGTAGTACGAGACAACGAAGATAGGAGGGGGCATTCCATAGTCACATTCAATTGTTGTGCATTTTTGTAAGTAAGTATTGATAATAGAAAAAGACAACTACAGAGTGTTTATTTTAAACATAAATTAGTATAATATATGAAGGCCACAAATGTGAAACGACCAGGGTAATATATTTTCCATTTTGAGCTGGAAAAAATTATAAAATATGCCTGATTTGACTCGTTTTACTAATTTCCGTCCATAGTGCTATTCTTAAAGTGCATTTTATGTATTAAGTTAAATGCCTTCAATTTGTGTTCTTATTTGCTGCATTATATAAATTATATCTGGCAAGGGAGTATATATTATTGAACCCTTTTCGTTGTAGCTTGGTTCGCCAGGATACTGGTCGTTTTATCATTGAGCATCATATATATTACTACATATTTGATAGTGGCCCTGTTGGTTGCGCCACGAGATATTTCCTCTGAACCTGCTTTACCAATATGGCTACCTGATTGCAGCACTAACTCTTTTTTGTAACGTGGGCTCTGATCGTTTGACCTTTGTTTTCGTCATATGTCTTCAATACTGATGATAATTTCGATAACTCACGTCGACCCAAAGCGATTTGGCGGTCACTCGCTCCGAGATCATCAACGACAGAAAGGTATAGAGGAGACATTTTGCAAAACCACGTGCAAGTCTGCAAGCCGATTTGTGTGTCAAATACTAACTACGGATAAAACTCAGCTCGTTTCCTTGTGTTTGTCAAGTCAAATAGGTTGATTACGGTACGTTTATGCACCAGTTACACAGAACTGTCAGATGTCCGAAGTCACGTGACCGTTTGATTTGGCAATAAGCGGCTAATCAGGAGAATTCTTGCACGCAACACTTCTAATAAATATCAGAATTGTCAGAGACTAAACACTGAATTGTCGGCATGGCAACATCTAGCAACGGGCGTCGTCGTGAAGACCATGAACTATGCGTTCGTGCATGCGGTCTAAACCAGTGGCAGTTCCAGCACGTTCTGGTCGAAATTAATTCACAATGCCGATATATTCTGTACTACAGCGAAGTGCGCCGGCTATTAGTCGATGTGTCATTCACGATGCGAACCATCATACGATTAGCGTGTTAATGGAGCTGAAGGGAACAAAAGTACCGGAATTCGGTGACTCATGCATATGTGTGGGTGACCTTGCTTTTCTGGTCGACATCACGGGATATCTCAATTTGCTAAACATGCAACTCCAGTGACGAGAGCAGGAGAAGTCGTTCACGTAGGTAAACTTTACGGAACGCAGGCGGAACAAACATATAAAACAGTCGTTGATGGCACACCAATGCTAACAGGGATATATCTGTGTTCAGATGTGGAGCACTAGACATACTATTGACTCACTGTATCAACTACAATAGAGACTACAGCAGCATCACATTGCTAAATGGCAAGGCGTGCTTTTAAACATAATTACAAACATTTTGTTATTAATATGCGTATTACATTAAGTGGGCATTGGCTTAAGTATAAGAATATACGATATAAAATATATATATAAGTATAAGAATATACGATATAAAATAGATATATAAGTATAAGAATATACGATATACAATAGATATATAAGTATAAGAATATACGATATAAAATAGATATATAAGTATAAGAATATACGATATAAAATAGATGTATAAGTATAAGAATATACGATATAAAATAGATATATAAGTATAAAAAATGCAGTAACCGACACGACACGACAATGTTCTACAACATACGATGTCGACGACCGGCAAAATCAATTTTTAACAATAATTAATAATAATAACTTATGCCAAATAAGTTTTTTTATCCTAGTAACCGCATATCGGCAAATTGAATCGCCCTTTGAAATTTTTGGAGAATGTAGCCTTTGTTTTTTTATTGCGGCAGCCTAGCAAGCATAATTGTATTGAATGTCGTGTCAGCAATAATTTATAACGCCAAACTGCACCAGGCCAACATCACGACGCATGTTGCAACTGATAATATAACAACACCAACACTATAGTAACCGATAATGTAACAACACCAACAATATAGTAACCGATAATGTAACAACACCAACAATACAGTAACCGATGTTGTAACAACACCAGCAAAATAATATCCAATAATGTAAAAACATCAACAACATGGTAACCGATAATATACTAATCAACCGATATTGAATATAAAGCTAAATAAATGAAAATAAAACTGGACAATGTCGTAATCGATAATGTAATAGTTATCCCAGGATATGACACAATGTAATATAATAATATAATGTAATAACTGATCACGTAATAAACGATGGATCATCTAAAACAGTCGATAATCCAATAACGGATCATATATAATCACACTATGTTATTATTAACAGGAACCGAAAATGTAATAACTTCCTCAAATATTAATATAATAATAGATTCACTAAATAATTGATGTAGACAAATATTTCTTTATGTTGTAAACAAGACTGATGGGTTAAATATTCACAAAAATGTTGGAAGCGTACCATCATGAAACATAATTTACAGTGCTATTATGTAAACATAATATATACAAGTATATAGAAAATATTAACATTGACTTATCGTTAAATATATCCCCTCTTGTATTTTGTACTATCGTGGTTGCATGTTTTATATGTGTCTGTTGCACTATCGTTATTGCATGTTTTATAGGTGTCTGTTGCACTATCGTTATTGCATGTTTTATAGGTGTCTGTTGCACTATCGTTATTGCATGTTTTATATGTGTATGTTGCACTATCGTGGTTGCATGTTTTATAGGTGTCTGTTGCACTATCGTTATTGCATGTTTTATAGGTGTCTGTTGCACTACCGTTATTGCATGTTTTATAGGTGTCTGTTGCACTATCGTTATTGCATGTTTTATATGTATCTGTTGCACTATCGTTATTGCATGTTTTATAGGTGTCTGTTGCACTATCGTGGTTGCATGTTTTATAGGTGTCTGTTGCACTATCGTTATTGCATGTTTTATAGGTGTCTGTTGCACTATCGTTATTGCATGTTTTATATGTGTCTGTTGCACTATCGTGGTTGCATGTTTTATAGGTGTCTGTTGCACTATCGTTATTGCATGTTTTATAGGTGTCTGTTGCACTACCGTTATTGCATGTTTTATAGGTGTCTGTTGCATTACCGTTATTGCATGTTTTATAGGTGTCTGTTGCACTATCGTTATTGCATGTTTTATAGGTGTCTGTTGCACTATCGTTATTGCATGTTTTATAGGTGTCTGTTGCACTATCGTTATTGCATGTTTTATAGGTGTCTGTTGCACTATCGTTATTGCATGTTTTATAGGTGTCTGTTGCACTATCGTGGTTGCATGTTTTATAGGTGTATGTTGCACTATCGTTATTGCATGTTTTATATGTGTCCGTTGTACTATCGTGGTTGCATGTTTTATATGTGTCTGTTGCACTATCGTTATTGCATGTTTTATAGGTGTATGTTGCACTACCGTTATTGCATGTTTTATAGGTGTCTGTTGCACTATCGTTATTGCATGTTTTATAGGTGTCTGTTGCACTATCGTTATTGCATGTTTTATAGGTGTCCGTTGTACTATCGTGGTTGCATGTTTTATATGTGTCTGTTGCACTATCGTTATTGCATGTTTTATAGGTGTCTGTTGCACTACAGTTATTGCATGTTTTAGAGGTGTCTGTTGCACTATCGTTATTGCATGTTTTATAGGTGTCTGTTGCACTATCGTTATTGCATGTTTTATAGGTGTCTGTTGCACTATCGTGGTTGCATGTTTTATAGGTGTATGTTGCACTATCGTTATTGCATGTTTTATATGTGTCCGTTGTACTATCGTGGTTGCATGTTTTATATGTGTATGTTGCACTATCGTTATTGCATGTTTTATAGGTGTATGTTGCACTACCGTTATTGCATGTTTTATAGGTGTACGCTGCACTATCGTTATTGCATGTTTTATAGGTGTCTGTTGCACTATCGTTATTGCATGTTTTATAGGTGTCTGTTGCACTATCGTTATTGCATGTTTTATAGGTGTCTGTTGCACTATCGTTATTGCATGTTTTATAGGTGTCTGTTGCACTATCGTTATTGCATGTTTTATATGTGTATGTTGCACTATCGTTATTGCATGTTTTATATGTATCTGTTGCACTATCGTTATTGCATGTTTTATAGGTGTCTGTTGCACTATCGTTATTGCATGTTTTATAGGTGTCTGTTGCACTATCGTTATTGCATGTTTTATAGGTGTCTGTTGCACTATCGTGGTTGCATGTTTTATAGGTGTCTGTTGCATTATCGTTATTGCATGTTTTATATGTGTATGTTGCACTATCGTTATTGCATGTTTTATAGGTGTATGTTGCACTATCGTTATTGTATGCTTTATATGTGTCTGTTGCACTATCGTTATTGCATGTTTTATAGGTGTCTGTTGCACTATCGTTATTGCATGTTTTATATGTGTCTGTTGCACTATCGTTATTGCATGTTTTATAGGTGTCTGTTGCACTATCGTTATTGCATATTTTATAGGTGTCTGTTGCACTATCGTTATTGCATGTTTTATAGGTGTATGTTGCACTATCGTTATTGCATGTTTTATATGTGTATGTTGCACTATCGTTATTGCATGTTTTATAGGTGTCTGTTGCACTATCGTTATTGTATGTTTTATAGGTGTCTGTTGCACTATCGTTATTGCATGTTTTATAGGTGTCTGTTGCACTATCGTTATTGTATGTTTTATAGGTGTCTGTTGCACTATCGTTATTGCATGTTTTATAGGTGTCTGTTGCACTATCGTTATTGTATGTTTTATAGGTGTCTGTTGCACTATCGTTATTGCATGTATTATAGGTGTCTGTTGCACTATCGTTATTGCATGTTTTATATGTGTATGTTGCACTATCGTTATTGCATGTTTTATAGGTGTCTGTTGCACTATCGTTATTGCATGTTTTATATGTGTCTGTTGCACTATCGTTATTGCATGTTTTATAGGTGTCTGTTGCACTATCGTTATTGCATGTTTTATATGTGTCTGTTGCACTATCGTTATTGCATGTTTTATAGGTGTCTGTTGCACTATCGTGGTTGCATGTTTTATAGGTGTCTGTTGCACTATCGTTATTGCATGTTTTATAGGTGTCTGTTGCACTATCGTTATTGCATGTTTTATATGTGTCTGTTGCACTATCGTTATTGCATGTTTTATAGGTGTCTGTTGCACTATCGTGGTTGCATGTTTTATAGGTGTCTGTTGCGCTATCGTTATTGCATGTTTTATAGGTGTCTTTTGCACTATCGTTATTGCATGTTTTATAGGTGTCTGTTGCACTATCGTTATTGCATGTTTTATAGGTGTCTGTTGCACTATCGTTATTGCATGTTTTATATGTGTCTGTTGCACTATCGTTATTGCATGTTTTATAGGTGTCTGTTGCACTATCGTGGTTGCATGTTTTATATGTGTCTGTTGCACTATCGTTATTGCATGTTTTATAGGTGTATGTTGCACTGTCGTGGTTGCATGTTTTATATGTGTCTGTTGCACTATCGTTATTGCATGTTTTATATGTATATGTTGCACTATCGTTATTGCATGTATTATAGGTGTCTGTTGCACTATCGTTATTGCATGTTTTATATGTGTATGTTGCACTATCGTTATTGCATGTTTTATAGGTGTCTGTTGCACTATCGTTATTGCATGTTTTATATGTGTCTGTTGCACTATCGTTATTGCATGTTTTATAGGTGTCTGTTGCACTATCGTTATTGCATGTTTTATATGTGTCTGTTGCACTATCGTTATTGCATGTTTTATAGGTGTCTGTTGCACTATCGTGGTTGCATGTTTTATAGGTGTCTGTTGCACTATCGTTATTGCATGTTTTATAGGTGTCTGTTGCACTATCGTTATTGCATGTTTTATATGTGTCTGTTGCACTATCGTTATTGCATGTTTTATAGGTGTCTGTTGCACTATCGTGGTTGCATGTTTTATAGGTGTCTGTTGCGCTATCGTTATTGCATGTTTTATAGGTGTCTTTTGCACTATCGTTATTGCATGTTTTATAGGTGTCTGTTGCACTATCGTTATTGCATGTTTTATAGGTGTCTGTTGCACTATCGTTATTGCATGTTTTATATGTGTCTGTTGCACTATCGTTATTGCATGTTTTATAGGTGTCTGTTGCACTATCGTGGTTGCATGTTTTATATGTGTCTGTTGCACTATCGTTATTGCATGTTTTATAGGTGTATGTTGCACTGTCGTGGTTGCATGTTTTATATGTGTCTGTTGCACTATCGTTATTGCATGTTTTATAGGTGTGTGTTGCACTGTCGTGGTTGCATGTTTTATATGTGTCTGTTGCACTATCGTTATTGCATGTTTTATAGGTGTATGTTGCACTGTCGTGGTTGCATGTTTTATATGTGTCTGTTGCACTATCGTTATTGCATGTTTTATAGGTGTATGTTGCACTGTCGTGGTTGCATGTTTTATATGTGTCTGTTGCACTATCGTTATTGCATGTTTTATAGGTGTATGTTGCACTGTCGTGGTTGCATGTTTTATATGTGTCTGTTGCACTATCGTTATTGCATGTTTTATAGGTGTATGTTGCACTGTCGTGGTTGCATGTTTTATATGTGTATGTGTGTTGCACTATCGTGGTTGCATGTTTTATGTGTGTTTGTTGCACTATCGTGGTTGCATGTCTTATATGTTTTTGTTGCATATTGTTGCATAGTGTTATTAATTATTACAGATACACTACCTGTTTATCTTTTCCAATCAAATAAAACATCAATCATTCATATATATATATATATATATATATATATATATATATATATATATATATATATATATATATATATATATATATATATATATATATATATATATATATATATATATATGGGGCAACTACTTCTTGGCATCACTTAGCCATTATTTTATGTTTTACATGTTGCAATCGTTTCTAAGCGAGTCTCTGACCGGGAAATATTCCCAACAAGAGCAAAACAAAGTAACCCAGAGATAGCTATTCTTCTTACGTCAGTTGGCCGCTGCGGACTGCTTCGTCGCTGCTACAGCCTCTGTCCGTTTCATTTACGCGTAGCAAACGCATTGTCCACGCTTTGTCCGCACCCAACGTTGTCCGCCATGAACATGGCCATAACGTTTCTTATAGCTGCACCGATCAGTTTTATCCGTAACGAGAGGCACTGCACGACCGAAGCATCTAAAAGCGCGTCTCTTCGATGCTATTTTTACTCTCCTTCTTTCTTTCTCTCTCCTACGGCTTAGGGACATGTAGTATTATGTTTAATAACTGTACAATTACACATCAAGCACCTTCATAAAAGCAACCAGCATATATTCACTGCTAACTACTCCAAGACAGCTTAGACAGCTTTAATCATCTAATTCTAATATACTTATACGTACCCAGTGTCAAGACAAATGTTGGAACTACAGCTTTTCTCGGTTGCTGCACCGACTCGGTGGAATCCATTGCCTGTTAGTGTTAAGTATGTAGGAAATATAACAACATTTCGCTGTAAAAAACACCCACCTGTTTAAACTTGCCTATCCAACATATCTCACCAATTCAACTGTTTGTAACTGTTCTTACCGATTAGAAACTGCTGATCCGTTTTTGTTTTGGTGCGCTGCCGACTTTAGGTCGCCCGAGGATGTTAGCGCAATTGTATAGTATTGTATAGTATTGTATAGTATTGTATAGTATTGTATAGTATTGTATAGTATTGTATATCGCACAAGGGCCTGATATGAATACGTGACACTATACATTAATGATTAATTGTAATTGTTAGTACGCGGAAGGACAGGGAATCCTTCCTGAATATTGCCATAGCAACAAACAATGATGTAATATAGACATATGCATACATTATTGGTTACAAGTAATGCACGCTGCCCGCAGATAGAGTAAGGGCATGACACCCAGGTTGCAGCTTATCACTCCCTTGCACGGGGAAATTCAGTCGGATATGTCTACCAATGTATCGTGTTGTCGTGTTGTCATTGTTGTTTTTGTATTGGTTCCACAAAAAAAGGTGTTTTGCTCCATTCAAAGGGGCAAAACGTCCCTTTTGACTACTCTAAAAATATCTCATAGATAACTTATTTTAATGATAATGTAACACAAGTAATATGAAAACAACACTATATATATATATATATATATATATATATATTTTATATATATATATATATATATATATATATATATATATATATATATATATATATATATATATATATATATATATATATATATATATATATATATATATATATATATATATATATATATATATATATATATATATATATATATATATATATATAACCTAGGCGTTATGCCCCACCTTACTCTAAGTATTTATTTAAAGAGGACAAATACAACATGTTTCTGCTGAAAATAAATCGATATAATATTATGTCTTCGATATCGATGTTTGATGTCAATTTCGATAACATTCTTAACCGAATGCGCGTGTACCTCATTAGTACATACCCACGTCGACCCGAGGCAGCAGTTTAATCCGTGGTAACTCGCTCCGAGATCATCAACAGAAAGGTCTGGAGGAGAACTATTGCTAAGCCAGGAAGAACTCTGCAAGTATATTTTTAACTCAAATACTGTACTCCAAGTCTTTTTATGAACAATCCCCTATAACCTATTGAAACTGAGCTCATCAATTCAAATACTTTGGCTACCGTAAACAGTACGTTCACGATACCGTAAACGGTATGTTTACGCACCAGTTACACAGAAGTATTACATCATTTGATTTTACAATAGGCGGATATCCTCTCTGGCTCATAAAAGTACTACATTATCGTCAGAAACAAACATTCGAATTATCGGCATACCATCTTCTACCAGGAGTCTCTTCGTTTTCTTTACATGATACAGGTGCAAAGGTCGATATTAACGTTGAGTCATTGAAGATCCTGGCGGATACGTTCTGCCAGACTGATTGTACTGATTATTTATTTATTTATTTGCAATATAATACGAATACTTTCGCTTAGTTTGTGATAATAAATAATTTTGAAAGCATAACTGCAACCGAACATTGAGGCTCTGAACTCCACATTTGGCGTTCAGCGTTCGGCTTGTTTTTTTACTATACATATTATCTTGCATCTTATATATCTATATGGACGTTCCGCTTGATTTGATGAATGATTCATTCAATATAGTGTGCACAGTATATATGAAGAGTGACATAGAAGAAATATGTTTCAACGGAAAGGTTTCAATGTGTTCCAAAGGGACAGACCAGAACTGTATATTTCGTGTGACAATGAAACGATTGAAACGTGGCATAGGTTATGCCTGTGGGAACTCACACGAGCACACACGACTTGCATACAACGATTGAACGAACACGACAATGCTCAGCAAAATACGATGTCGATGACCAGTCAAATCCATTTCTAGTTCACTTATACACAAATAAACCTTTTGGTAAACGCTTACCGGCAAATTGAATCGCGCTTTGACATCGTTGGAAAACATAGCCTTTAAATTGTTTGCATATTGCGGCATCCGAGAAATCACAATTGTATTAAATGTCATGCAATCAATAATTTAAAATACCAAACTGGGACGACCCAACATCGCGACATTGCACGTGGAGTGCTTTACCATTGACTGATCATAAAATGTGTCGTTTCTTGTGTGTTACACTATCGTGGTTGCATGTCCCTGTATTGCTGTTTGCACCACGGTGGGAGTAGCTCCTGCAATGTGGAGTGTAATGGGTGCGATGTCTTACAAAACGACGCATCGTTATGTCCATTGCATGTACATTGTGTGTTGTGTCATCGTTATGTCCATTGCATGTACATTGTGTGTTGTGTCATCGTTATGTCCATTGCATGTACATTGTGTGTTGTGTCATCGTTATGTCCATTGCATGTACATTGTGTGTTGTGTCATCGTTATGTCCATTGCATGTACATTGTGTGTTGTGTCATCGTTATGTCCATTGCATGTACATTGTGTGTTGTGTCATCGTTATGCCCATTGCATGTACATTGTGTGTTGTGTCATCGTTATGTCCATTGCATGTACATTGTGTGTTGTGTCATCGTTTTGCCCATTGCATGTACATTGTGTGTTGTGTCATCGTTATGTCCATTGCATGTACATTGTGTGTTGTGTCATCGTTATGTCCATTGCATGTACATTGTGTGTTGTGTCAACGTATTTTGCAAATTCATCTATTTTGGCAGAAAATGTGTTTGTAGTTGGCTTTGCGTAATCATGACTGAATCTCTTGTATGGGATTTTACATAAATAGTCCATATTTATTTGGTTTGATTTCCTTTTTCACATGTGTATTAATTCCATAATATAATGTTTCCTTTTGATATTACTGGTCCCTGCACTTAGTTAAAAAGTTATAGTTATATTAGAGAAAAATTACACAAACAAACAGAAGCAAACTTTTACTTTTTTTAATATACTTAGAACAACAACAACACAAAAAACTAAGCTGTAATTGCAAAACCGTTTTGCAAACTACATAGCGAACATTTAGCGGATATACAAATTAATAAACGTTTGCTATATGCCTTTTGCATATACAAAATCGGAAAATTATAATGAGGTTTTATCTTCAAGAGTCAACCCTACTGCTGACTACTCTACTGCTGACTACTCTACTGCTCTACACGATACCGTCGTTCGTCACGTACACAAGTTGGCTGCAGGGTTACCAGGCAGTATTCCCCTACGTAGGTGTATGCATGTATCCTCTGATGCGAACGGCTCAACCGGCCTCGATATGGGTGACCGTACTGATCGCCGTCAACCGTTACATCGCCGTGTGTTTACCATATAAGGCGTCGCAGTTGTATACCTTTTTGAAGGCGAAGAAACATTTGGCATTCGTGCTTCTCTTCGCTGTGCTGTACAACATCCCGATGTTTACATTGTTCCGTGTCGTATACGAGACGTCAGACAACGGTACGACGTACACGGCAGTCGTATACGAGACCTCAGACAACGGTACGACGTACACGGCAGTCGTACACGAGACGTCAGACAACGGTACGACGTACACGGCAGTCGTATACGAGACGTCAGACAACGGTACGACGTACACGGCAGTCGTATACGAGACGTCAGACAACGGTACGACGTACACGGCAGTCGTATACGAGACGTCAGACAACGGTACGACGTACACGGCAGTCATATACGAGACGTCAAACAACAGCACGACGTACACGGCAGTCGTATACGAGACGTCAGCCAACGGTACGACGTACACGGCAGTCGTATACGAGACCTCAGACAACGGTACGACGTACACGGCAGTCGTATACGAGACGTCAGACAACGGTACGACGTACACAGCTGTCGTATACGAGACGTCAGACAACGGCACGACGTACACGGCAGTCGTATACGAGACGTCAGACAACGGTACGACGTACACGGCAGTCGCATACGAGACGTCAGACAACGGCACGACGTACACGGCAGTCGTATACGAGACGTCAGACAACGGTACGATGTATACGGCAGTCGTATACGAGACGTCAGACAACGGTACGACGTACACGGCAGTTGCTGATAAAAAGAAGCTCGGATCGGAGAAGTTGTACCACATAATCTTCGATAACATATTGTATTTCATATTCCTTCTGGTCCTGCCCATTCTCATCCTGGTGGTGCTGAACATTCGCCTGATCAAAGCGCTGAAGGCGATCCGCCGTAAGCGGATGGAGATACAGAGTCTGCGTCAGCAGCAGGACAACAGTGTCACATTAGTTCACATATATATATATATATATATATATATATATATATATATATATATATATATATATATATATATATATATATATATATATATATATATATATATATATATATATATATATATATATATATATATATATATATATATATATATATATATATATATATTGGACGTTCCGTTTAATTTGATGAATGATTCATTCAATAGAATGCGTACAGTCTATATAAAGAGTGACGTAGAAGAAATATGTTTCAACAGAAAGGTTTCACCCTGTACCAAAAGGACAGACCAGAATTGCCTATTTCGTATGACAATCAAACGATTGAAACGTGCCAAAGGTCCGCCTGTTGGAGCTCACACGACTTGCACGCAACGATTAAAAGAACACGACAATGCTCAACAACATACGATGTCGACGACCGGTAAAATCAATTTCTAATTCACTGATACACAAATAAGACTGTTATGCTATCAATAATTTATAATACCAAAATGGGATGAGCCAACATCGCGATGCATGGTACAAAGGTTAATGTAACAACACAGACAATATGATAACCGATACTGTGTTACTCAACCGATAATTTATAACTCATAACCCTAACCTATAATATAATGATTAATCGATAATGTGATATATGTTACAATGTAATAACCGGTAGTGTAAAAATCGGCCGATAATCTAATAACCAATAATGTTATAATCAAACTCTATTATGTTAATATGAACCGAAAATGTAATAACTTCTTTAAACATTAATGTGATAAGGGTTTCACTTAAGCATTGATATGACAACGGATAATTATTCGTATATGTTGGAAACTGGAATTATGGGTAAAGTATCCAAACAATTTTGTAAGGGCGCCTCGAGTAAACTTATTTTGCCTACAGTGTCACTGCACTGTGTACTAGTGCCCTGCGCGGGCCGGGCTTTGGATCCAAGCCCGGCCCGGCCCGCAGCCCGTAATTCCATAATTTCGCGGGCCGGGCCGGGCCTGGGCCTACATACTGCAGGCCCGGGCCGGGCCTGGGCTGAAAACAATTTAAACACATCGGGCTTGGGCCGGGCCTGGGCCTAGTGTGAGCGGGCCGGGCCGGGCCTGGGCTGGGCCTGGACGTAATAAAAATATTCATGCAAAACACCGATTATTACTTTATTGTTTAATAAAAACTTATTATAAATTGTAATTCCGGTTAATGAATGCTTAAAATTATTTCTTTAGTATTATATAGTTGCAAATTGAGACCTTGCATGGAATCTAATGGCCCCATAAGTTCACTTGGCTGGAAGTAGCCAGCCCCAAATGTTTACTTTAGAAATATTTGCAGAGGCAATCAAGCCAAGATTAACCATCAACTTATCACCCTTTGACCCTACCAGTGGACATTCTATTGTATAGGTCTTCCCTCCAAACATTGCCCACCTGAATGACCTGCCCACTGCCAAGTGCCCACTAGGCCACTAGCCCACTACCCAGTACCCAACCCAGTTGTTAATTGGTATTTCTCCCCAGTCCTAATTCGTTCACACATGTCTGAACCTGTCTGTCTCAGGCTAGTGACTGCAGGCCTGCTGGAAATGCCACTGGGTGTCAGTGCCAGTGGGTGACATTTAATTGAAATATCATATTAAATTACGTTAACTTAGTTGAGCTAATTCAATTAACAATATAAATTGGGGTTATGGCTTGCATATGGGTTAAGTCAGGGTTAGATAAACAAATCTCCTACCCTAACCATAAGCCAATACATTAAAGCCACATATAACAAATGTTATCATATTTAATAGTAATGACACTAAGAAGTTTTTCTTTATTTTTCTTCAGGATATTCGTAAGTTTGAAGAAGTTGGTAGTGCTGGATTTTTAGAACTCATCCTCGTCTTTGTTATAAGATTATAGGTTTATCTTCTCTAAACTTAGCGGGCCGCGGGCCGCGGGCTTACCCATCTTTGTCCCGCGGGTATGGGCCGGGCCTGGGCCTGAAACTTGCGGGCCGGGCCGGGCCTGGGCCAAACATTAACGGTCTGGGTCGGGCCTGGGCCGGGCATGGGCCTAAATTCTAGTTTGCGGGCCTGGGCCGGGCTTGAAAAATGATTGCGGGCCTGGGCCGGGCCTGGACTCTAATTGCTAATTGCGGGCCGGGTTTGGCATCAAATTCTGGGCCCGCGCAGGGCACTACTGTGTACACGCAATGATTGCCCATGGAGTGCCTTACCTTTGACTGGTCGTAAAATATAACGCCTCACGTGTGTTGTACTATCGTGGTTGTACTATCGTGGTTGTACTATCGTGGTTGTACTATCGTGGTTGTACTATCGTGGTTGTACTATCGTGGTTGTACTATCGTGGTTGTACTATCGTGGTTGTACTATCGTGGTTGTACTATCGTGGTTGTACTATCGTGGTTGTACTATCGTGGTTGTACTATCGTGGTTGTACTATCGTGGTTGTACTATCGTAGTTGCATGTTTTTGTATCGTTGTTTGCACCGTGGTGGGAGTAGCTCCTGCAATGTGGATGGTAATTTAATTACAAAACGCGCCACCTTTATGTCCATTAAATGTGCATTATTTGTTGTGTTTTTGTTGTTAAAGCGACTTGTGTGATGACAATGACTGAAAGGACAGAACGCATTTTAACCACGACGTGTGAAAATTTTATTTCACTTGTGAAACCTAGCGTAATGGTTTATGACCAATACTGTAAATGCTAGCAGTGTCAAACTAAAGTAACAACTATTTCATAAGGGCGATGATGAAAAATGGTTGGACTCTCGATAAGCCAAAGGCTTCCTTGTCCATTTGCCATCTGGTTTTTTTGCCTTGGGTGACAATCTTGTTAAATCTTTTACTTTTTTTATGGTACTGCCTTATTTGAGCAATTAATAAATATTGCACTATTCGTTTAAATGTGGATGTTCGTGCGTGTGTGCATGAGAGCGTACGTGTGTGTGTCATTCATTCAATTAAATGTCTCATTACATATTTATTGCTATTCACTATTTCATACTCCATTCAATAATTTATATTCCATTCACAATTGTTTGTTATGTAAGAATCCGGGCAATGAGTACCCTTTTGTAACTAAAAATGAAAAGTTTAATATATGAAGCTGTGAATAAATACATTGTTGTGCACGCTGTTCATAAGATGTATAAATGTGTATAATCAAATTAGTGCAACAAGAGTAACATGTATGAGTGACATGTATGAGTGACATGTATGAGTGACATGTATGAGTGACACTTGCTTTGCGGTACACACGTTTGTTGCTGTAACAACGTGACCCGTGTGTTTTTACTCTGACCAATAGATAGAATATCCACTTTGGCTGCATTCATATATAAGATGGTTGTGCATGTTAAGAATGGGAAATCAGTTAAAAGGATGTGAGGTACCCTGTTTAATGCCTAAAAAATAGCACTTATGTACATGGTAATTCCACAATGGTGCATGATTCAACAGTCTGTATCACCAGCAGGTTGGTTGTTTGCGTTCTGGATAATAAATACTGTAGACATAGCCCCTCAAAAATTATAAAAACAATACCAAGGCTAATCTTCAAATAGAACATTCATCATACGGGAACATGAGTGGTGTTGACATATTATTGAATTAACATGGTTTTCATAGATATATGTACAGTACTAAACTGTTAAAACTATATATATATATATATATATATATATATATATATATATATATATATATATATATATATATATATATATATATATATATATAAACATGTTGTCTGTTAGATTATACACCCCTGTAACAATTTGCTGAAATCAATGTTCATCGTTTTTTTACTGTTTCACGTCCTTCTCGATTAGAATGTAAGCCAATGAGTAACATGTATGGTGAGTCAATGAGTCTGAACCAATGGTGAGTCACGGTGTTTATCAATTTATGATGTAAAATGCTGGAACTCATTACTGATCAGTATTACAAAAGATGTCAATATTCATTGCCTTTGCTGATTAATAAAAAAAATAATAATATGAGCAAATATGAATAAAAGTTTTTTCAGAATAAACAAAACACTGAAGGGTTGGTTTAGGATGAGTATTTCGAGGATATGGCCTATTGCCTGAGTCTGTGCGTGCGTGCGTGCGTGCGTGCGTGCGTGCGTGCGTGCGTGCGTGCGTGCGTGCGTGCGTGCGTGCGTGCGTGCGTGCGTGCGTGCGTGCGTGCGTGCGTGCGTGCGTGCGTGCGTGCGTGCGTGCGTGCGTGCGTGTGTGTGTGTTCTCAGTGCGCTTCGTCTCCGCCGTGCATTAATGTCGAAGGGCACTGATGCTTTACTTTAGTCTGTCGCTTGCGTCTCCTCTTTCCAGCACAGTTTGTCTTCGTGGTCAGTGGGTGTCACGTGATTGCTACGATGATGGAAGGACACGCAAACAGCTCGAGGAATATGGCTGATGACGATGTCTAGTTGGCGCTTCGACGTAGCTGCTGCCTTTACTCATTCATCGTTTACACCGTCATCGTCGGAACGTTCGTCGTTGTTGGCGTCTTCAGGGTGGACATCAGGCCGTGGCCTAACTTTTGCTTAACTTGTTAATTTTTTCCTATATAACCTGTTGCGCCACTACGTGGCAGCATGGTAAACTAATGTGCAACTAAAATCGCCCGCTGGCCTCCCCTTCACGAAACCCTAGATACACCACTGTTCTTAGGTCGTACGAACAGTCACATGACTGCGATGAGGCTCCTGATTGGCCAAGGACCTCAAGACAGTTCGGGAAGCAGAAAATCTGTCCCCAACGAGTGCATAACCTGCGCATCAAATGTAAGTTGTGGCACCACTGGTGGGGAGTTTGCCACTGTACCTACAATTTTAGCCTACAGTTTTGGTCGCTAGATGATGCCACATGAATCACGCAGACTTCAATAAAAGCACCTAGAAAACAGTTATCGGTTAATGATGCAGCGAATACGCGCTGTGCTACATAAAAGGTCATTTACAGAATAATAACAGGATTTTGTAAGCATCCTTTAGTTTTTCAAATTGCTCATAGAAACTAACTCGGATAATTGACTAAATTAATGTCCAGGCTGTCGTAAACTGCACGATGTATGCTTGACGGCTGCTGTATGAGTGTCAATGCGCGACTGGCGTAACACCTGGTGTCATCCTAGTATATATGTGTGTGTGTGTGTGCGTGCGTGCGTGCGTGCGTGCGTGCGTGCGTGCGTGCGTGCGTGCGTGCGTGCGTGCGTGCGTGCGTGCCAAACACTACACTTCCTACATATACCATTAACTTGCACCTGTGTTGATTTCATTTGGGGCTTCCCCATCAATAGAAGACGAGTTATGTATCTACATTCGCTGCATCATTAACCGATAACTGTTTTCCAAGTGCTTTCATTGTAGTCTGCGTGATTCATGTGGCGTCATCTAGCGACCAAAATTGTAGGTCGTTTATATAATATTAATTACTAATCAATTATTCCATTGCAAAAATGCGTAAAATATATAATAATAAAATATACGTCAGGTACCGATTACAAATAAAAACCTCGATCCTCAATTTAGTACATCACTAATCAGGTTCGTTGGTGTTCAAATCTGTAGTTAGTGAACAGTCTTTACACGTGACATGCGCAGTTATATAAAAGTGCGATGATGATTCCTTGCTAAATAGTTTTGTGAAAATACAAACGTCCACCTGTAGGTCAATTGTAAACTACAGCGTCGCTATCTTTAACATGGAACTTTTAGTGTTTTCCTTTTAAATCGATAATGCTAAGCAGAGCCCATTACAAATGTGTTACATTCATGTAGCAATAGTCATAATTTACGATTGTGTAGTGTTGCACGTTTAAGACAAAGAATTGTTGCACGTTTAAGACAAAGAATTGTTAACGTTGTGTCTTTCACATAACTCAGTTGTGTTCTTAATATATATATATATATATATATATATATATATATATATATATATATATATATATATATATATATATATATTATATTTACATGTTTGGACAAAAAAAGTACGTATTCTTCTTGAATCAGTCTTAATTTGAATCAGTCTTAATTTGAATCAGTCTTAATTTGAATCAGTCTGGCGTCCAACGCACCGCCGTTCTTTCGCACAAGCAAACATTTATCACTCATACACATTATTGTAGCAATGCCCGCCCTGAGGGGCGTTCAGGGGCTTAACGAAACCCCTTTTTGAAAGAGCTCTTCTCAAAACCCTAAGCACGGCCCTGGTGTAATGACACGGCCCTGGTGTAATGACACGGCCCTGGTGTAATGACACGGCCCTGGTGTAATGACATGCCGGTAGGGGTCAAGGTAACTGCTCTGCACAACCCATGTGTTGAACACCCCAGTTAACTCGAGGACACAGCCCATGTGTTGAACACCCCAGTTAACTCGAGGACACAGCCCATGTGTTGAACACCCCAGTTAACTCGAGGACACAGCCCATGTGTTGAACACCCCAGTTAACTCGAGGACACAGCCCATGTGTTGAACACCCCAGTTAACTCGAGGACACAGCCCATGTGTTGAACACCCCAGTTAACTCGAGGACACAGCCCATGTGTTGAACACCCCAGTTAACTCGAGGACACAGCCCATGTGTTGAACACCCCAGTTAACTCGAGGACACAGCCCATGTGTTGAACACCCCAGTTAACTCGAGGACACAGCCCATGTGTTGAACACCCCAGTTAACTCGAGGACACAGCCCATGTGTTGAACACCCCAGTTAACTCGAGGACACAGCCCATGTGTTGAACACCCCAGTTGGTATATTATTCCATTTTACGTTGCTGCAATAAACAGTTAACTTGAGGACACTTAGGCCTTGTTCAACAAAAGGTTTCCCGCCCACTTGCGCTAATGGTGAAACGGTATTCTTACAAATATGTTTGACTAAACGCTGGGAAATCGTTTCCTTTGTCAGTCAGCTCCCATTTTATGACATCGTTATATATAAACGCGATGTATTTCTTAGCGCCTAAACTATAAAGGTTTTATGTGTTTACGCCTTTTGACGATCTCGAAATGCCACGCAGTGAAACATGTCCAGCCATGACAATGGGGGGTCCACAATAGAAGTTCGTTCTTCTCTAGTAAGAGCATGCGGGTATCTCAACCCACATACATTTTAAACAAATTGTACTCTTGGTAGTCTTGTGTAGCTTTGATTTAACGCGTATACACTTATATCTACATATTAATAAGCTACCTTTGGGGGAGTCTGGCAGTAACTCCAGGCGCCGAGGTCCACTCGCCTCTTGCTATATTCCTTCGCCTCCTTGCACTAGTGGCATATGATATTGGAAATACATAAATAAATAAAAACATAGGTAGGTAGAGTTATTTACTTACGTTATACTTGTCTACCTCTCGGACAAAGACGGAAACAGTGGACGAATAGGGTGGTGAGCCACTTTCCAGAGGGAGTCACTGTGGCTTCTTTACCGGAAAATATCGGCTTAGGCAACACCTTAGAAAACACCTGCATGCAGTAATATACGATATCAATATTTTACGCTACGTTTAAAATCAAACTGTATGTAGTAATAACTGCTGCACTTGTGGTGTTGCTCCACGGACGGATGTAAGCAGAAAGTAAGAATACAGCTTATATAGGGCAGAGTAGAAAAGTGTCTATATCTGGTGGAAACATTAAATCAAAGATGCAAGGGTGAACAGTTCATTTTCACTGGTGAGTGTGTCCTTACTAGTACTACAGGAAAATGGCAATCAAAGCCAAGAGTACCGGCAAGTAATTGTTCAGGTTAGTTGATATAGTGTTGCAGCTGACCTCAGACACATTTTGTGGGCTGTGCTTGTTCAATGTTCTGCATTTTGGTGTCAGCGCCACGGTGCCATCCATGGATCCACTTCTTACCATAGACAACGTACACACCCAACATTGTATGTTGCTTCACGATGTCCTCTGACCAATCCCTATCTGTATTGTTTTTGTTAATCGAGTACAAGGGAAGCAACTGGTTTATAAACATTACAGATATTCAATTAAAACGTCCAGTATGAGAAAAAAGTAGGATAACAGAACATATAAAAAAGCCAACGTCTGGTCGAGAGTTGCGGCTGTAGGTCTGTCTCTGCTTAAAGTCACGCTGAGACTGCGTTAGTGTCTTGTTGACCGCGAATCATTGACCGCTATACAATTATTTCAAAGAGAGCTGGGCACACCGACGTACAGAGTATGATTAATATGGACTGTAATTGGAAATGTATTACCCCTCGTTGCAGGACGAATTGTAAGGCGATTTCTAATTTGAATTGAATGACTGACAGGACAGCGTCGATTTGCTTTCCTAAATCGACATTTGGCAATTTACATGTGGCAATTTACATGTGGCAATAAATGAGTAGCTAGGCTAACTTATATTAAGTTTTAGGGAAAGGGGTCCGATATACATATAATCTATAAAGCAAAGCAGCTGTAAGTACATTGTCGTTTACTCAGCACGGCCACATCTGTGGAGCCACTGTAATCAATAAACTAGAACATATTAAATACAATTATGTTAATTGCGCTCCCTGTATCACATTAGTAGCGTCCGGGTCTAGATCACTGTTGCACTAGTAACCGCGAAGCGTCGTTGTAAGTGGTAAAGTTATTGTATTCAGTTCGGTTCTATAGAGAAATCATATAATAACAGTCCACACATGATATAATAACACACATGATATAATAACACACATGATATACTTGTAATACCTGCGGAGGATAAACTACTGTGCAATGTCTGTAGTTTATAGCAAACGGCCTTATTCCGCTCACTGTGTATTCTAACACCATATATCTAACATCATATATCTAATATCATATATCTAATATCATATACCTAATATCATATATCTAACATCATATATCTAACATCATATATCTAACATCATATATCTAACATCATATATCTAACATCATATATCTAGCATCGGTCGAAGCTGCTCTAGATTCGGAAATGTTAAGAAACACCACATGCTGGCACCAAAAGAAAAGATTTACAACATTGTGTACCCCTGTGAGACAAGATAAGGTACACTAATGAATAATGTATTTGGAATGCACGACCTGATTTGATGCATATTGTGTGAATACTCCCGCGTATGCAGCTTCTGCTAGAACGACCTGGGGCGGGAACACTGCAGGGGTCAGACCACAGTTGATTTTCCCTTGGTGGCCATATTAACGCTTTGTCTGATTATAGGAAAAATGGACCATCAAGAAATCCTCTTCACAGCCACTGTCATAATGCCATTAATATGATTGGCAAGTTTCGCTCAAATCCAATACTTCCATGTTTTTTTCGCCAAATATTAATAGGCCTAGCGGTATTTCGGGAATGACACCGTCAAAATAGCTACGCATCTTCAAATCGACTTCATACTGCAACATCTCCCTGCCAAATACATCCTTGATATACCCAGTTTGCCACAGTTACTTTGTAGCAAATACAATAACTGAAGACGCACAAATTGCGCATTTTTAAGCACTATGATTTTAGGCAATGCACGTCTCGAGCATAACTGTAGTCTGACAACCTGCTGCCTTGTTGGCCGCCAGACCCGTAGAGGAGAGGTTATTACTTTTAGACATGCTTTGAACATTCAAAATTGCTATAACTGTGCCTCTGAACATTCTATGTGGCATATGATACAATGATTATCAGGCCAGAGATTGCAACATATTAGTTACAACATATTATGCTATTAATGTATTATTCTATAATGTTTTTATTGCAATGAATGTAAAGCATCCTATACAAATCATGTAGAGGTTGAAGTTTATTATAATATTATGTCACAGCGTCCGCATTATCGCCACATAACAAATGAGCGAAGCATTATTATTTTTTATTTTTTTTTTCTTGCGAAAGTTCGTCTCGTCGTTTTTTTTTTTATTTAACGGCAATGATCACTGTCACCTGCGGCAAACTGGGTATATTTATTTATTTATTCATTTATTCTCCATGTCAGTTGTGAATACTTGGCTAGGAATTGCACCATATAAGTAACAACATACTGTGATAGCCTGGTCTTTTGTAACGGCAATGATTACTCAGTCACTTGCAGTAAACTAAGTTTAATATATTTTGTTATGCCAAGTAGCAAATCGGCCAGAACAGGATTTCTTTTTTCCTTTTAATTCTCCCCGAAAGTTAATTATTGACTTTTCGATCGATGTCTATGATGTTTCCTTTTTTATACATGTTTTCTTATGTTTTCTTTATTGATAATAATTGTTACACAGACAACTTTCAGCGTTATGTTTACCTCCGTATACATCTCCATTTTTGCACTATACACTACATCAAATTCGAATAACACTCACAAGAGCATAACATTACCACGTCACAACACAAATATACATAACATTACCACGTCACAACACAAATCTACATAACATTACCACGTCACAACACAAATCTACATAACATTACCACGTCACAACACAAATCTACATAACATTACCACGTCACAACACAAATCTACATAAGCACAATCAACATGAAACATTTCAAACGATGCATATATGGTATGCAGATATAATGTTTCAAGAAATCACCACACGCATATCATGCTGCACAGTTCACATAAGCAAACATTGAACACTAAATGACATCTGACGAATTATTTCTACAGTATTTGGGCGGGTTACAAAAACACTTTTTAAAATAATATCCTGGTGATAATACAAATCAGATTAATGAGTTAAATTGTATGCGTCTATCCTCATATTTCGACTCGGATGAATCCTTTATGTAAGAAGGAAAAAAATTGCTTCAGAGTAGCATACTCAAATATACAATCTAGTAATGCCAAATTTAGCGAACTAGGGGCATTCGTCGATTTATTAAAAACTGAACATGTTCAATTAAGTGTTATATGCCTACAAGAGAGTTGTATATGTAAAAATGACGATTCCTCACCCATTCAGCTGGACGGATACAATAGCACAACACAGGCAAACAGGGAAACACATCCAGAGAAAGGGAGGATTCATTATATACGTAGACTCACAATTAAGTGTTATATGCCCACAAGAGAGTTGTATATGTAAAACTGACGATTCCTCACCCATTCAGCTGGACGGATACAATAGCACAACACAGGGAAACACATCCAAAAAAAAGGGAGGATTCATTATATACGTAGACTCACAATTAAGTGTTATATGCCTACAAGAGAGTTGTATATGTAAAACTGACGATTCCTCACCCATTCAGCTGGACGGATACAATAGCACAACACAGGCAAACACATCCAGAGAAAGGGAGGATTCATTATATACGTAGACTCACAATTAAGTGTTATATGCCTACAAGAGAGTTGTATATGTAAAACTGATGATTCCTCACCCATTCAGCTGGACGGATACAATAGCACAACACAGGCAAACACATCCAGAGAAAGGGAGGATTCATTATATACGTAGACTCACAATTAAGTGTTATATGCCTACAAGAGAGTTGTATATGTAAAACTGACGATTCCTCACCCATTCAGCTGGACGGATACAATAGCACAACACAGGCAAACACATCCAGAGAAAGGGAGGATTCATTATATACGTAGACTCACAATTAAGTGTTATATGCCTACAAGAGAGTTGTATATGTAAAACTGACGATTCCTCACCCATTCAGCTGGACGGATACAATAGCACAACACAGGCAAACACATCCAGAGAAAGGGAGGATTCATTATATACGTAAACTCAAAATATACATACGAAATGATTCAAAATCAAAACAATTATGAACTTTTTGAAGGGCTAATTATCAAAATAAGTGATGGTGGTTTGAACAAACCAGCAATAATAGAAACTATTTATGAGCTTCCGAGGAATTTAAATGATAACCTGGAACAGTTTACAACACAATTCTCACTGATGCTGTCATCTCTAGACCAAATGCAACACAATGTAATCTTTGTCGGTAATTATAACATATACTTGCTTAAGTTAAATGAAAATGAACTGATCAGTGATTTATTTGATCTTCTTACATCACATAGTACGAATCCCCAAATCACACTACCAACTAGATTTTCAGAAGAGACGGTACATTAATAGAACATCTTTTCGGTAAATTAACAAACACAATTGTAGAGAGCAGAGCAGGTATACTCATAAAACAATTTTCAGATCACTAACCCTATTTTATCTTCAAAGTTACCACAAACAACAAACAATCAAATCCTAAAACAAGTAAGATACATATGGAAACTAATGAAACATTATTAAGAGCTAAACATGACATTTATACATCAGACATTTATGGGCAAAATGGACAAGCACCCTAATGCTGATATATATATATATATATATATATATATATATATATATATATATATATATATATATATATATATATATATATATATATATATATAATATGATACATCAAATAATAGAAGCGACTAAAAATAAACACATGCCAACTTAAATTATACATATATATATATATATATATATATATATATATATATATATATATATATATATATATATATATATATATATAAATATAGACATACAAAATGAAGCTGGATAACGAAAGGTCTATTAAGATCAATTAAACATGGAGATAAATTATATAAACAACTGATGATGTTACACCCGGATACTGCAGAATATAAAACGTGTTGCACTAATCTAAATACATACAACGTAATACTTAAGAAGAACATTCGAGAAGCAAAGAGATTACACTATGAAAATGTTTTCGACAAATACAAATTCAATGCAGCAAATACCTGGAAAGCAGTTAATGAAATTACATCAAGACACAGATTTAGTACACACTTTCCAACATGTTTTTAACAAAATAATAAGACATACGCTAAAAATCTTGACGTAGCTAATGAATTTAACCACATTTAAACGGAAACTAGCCCTAATACCATGTACAAATGTACAAATGTACAAATGCAAATACTTTTACAAAATTTCTAAAAAACAAGAATAAAAATGGTTTCAGATTTACAGAAATACAAGAGGAATCCGTATCACAAAATTAATAATCCATAACCTATTTTACTAATACAACACTACTGTCTGATAATCAATACGGCTTCAGACCCCACAGTTCAACTGAATATGCAGCTCTAGAAATAGTCGATAGGATCACTATACAATTGGATTACAACCAATTACCCATCAGTATATTTCTTGATTTATCGAAAGCATTCGATACATTTGACCACACGTTCCTCTTAAAAAAATTTAATATTATGAGTTGGAATCCTCAGCATTACAACTATTAAAGAGTTACTTAACAAACCGTGAGCAATTTGTAAACATTGATGACATAAAATCAAATGTCTTCCCTATAAACACAGGGACCCACAAGGCCCAATACTAGGTTATCTGCTATTCATTATATATATTAACGATTTCTCACAAGCCAAGCCAGTACTGCCTTTAAATTCATTACATATGCCGATGAGGCTTCGCCAGTAGTACGCTCGGGTCCTACAAATGGTACAAATAAGCCATATACCGAATATATGATAAAAACAGAACTAGACAACATAGCAGAATAGCCAACACTTTATAAATTATCATTAAATATCAACAAAACTAAATATATGATTGTTCAAATGCCAAAAAGGGTAATGGTACCAACATTAAAAATTGATGGTGTAAACATTGAAAGAGTCCCACATTTCAACTTCTTAGGTGTACTTAGACAAACATTTAAATTAGCATAGACATATTGAGAAAATAGCAGGACAATCGGAATTATAAACACGTTGAAGGATATCTTACCAGAAAGTATCAGAATTATACTATATTATTAATTAGTATTTCACCTCACCTATCCCGTATCCGTCTGTGGTCTTTGGGCCACCTCTGACGATAATCGCACAATCTATTTCCACCTTTGCCGGTCTTTTGTTGCCATTTATGATGCGTAGAAGTCGAGGCCTGTCCATTATCTGATGTTGTCATTCCAGTTCTTTTTCTGCCTCTCTCTCCTTCTTTTCCCTCTTACTGTGCCTTGCAGGGTGTTTTTGCCAGGCCAGTAGACCTGTGACATTAGTATTACATCGCACATAAATTACTGCCTAATAATCTGGGGCTACTAGTGCAATAGGATAACAAAAATTACAGAAGAAACAATTATAATAATATATGAAACCACATACAACTCACATACGGAACCATTATTTAAATGCCTCTCTGTTTTAAAAGTTAAAGACTTACTTAAAATACAAACTTACACAACTGTCCGATAAACAAGAACAAATACATACACAATGATCTCGCGCGTAAACACAACAAAATACAAACTTACACAACTGTCCGATAAACAAGAACAAATACATACACAATGATCTCGCGCGTAAACACAACAAAATACAGACATTTAGAAAACAACACGAATTTGCGAAAAAAATCTGAAATATAATTTACCAAATATCATCAACAAAACACCAGACATTGTAAAAGATAAGGTGATCACACACAGTTTACAGGGATATATACATTATGTTAAAAATTATATTATAAAAAGTTATCTATGCGTACGCACTGTTATTGACTGCTACACTTGCACGCATGGTCAAGAATAAATACTTCATCCAGATATACGCGTTAACATTAATTTATACAAGCGGAAATATACAATAAATTAATTAAAAATTTCCCAAGGTGGCTCCTGCGAGAGCGACTTCTTTGGTCTTAATAGGAGTCTCCCAAATCTGTACAAATGTGTGTGCTTACATACCTAATTTACATACAATTAATTTTGTTAATGTATTAATTATTGTTATTGTACTATTACGTACAAATGGATCAATAAACAATTCTCTCTGTCTCTGTCTGTCTAAGGTCGGCAGGTCGATGCAACGTCTTACACAGTTTGACACTTCGAGCAGCTGAACCATTGCAGCCGGTTCTTTCCGTACGATTAGTGGTAAATCGTTAGGTCTTTATCTAATCGGCATGCGTGTACTACCATACAATGCGAATTAAACAACCGTTGTTGCCATAGGTTCGTAAGATCCCCACTGTAAGAGAACCTACACGAACGACCCTGTAGTTGGCACACTGTGGTCACTGTCTTGTTGCCATAGGTTCATAAGATCCCCATTGTAAGAGAACCTACACGAGCGACCCTGTAGTTGGCACACTGTGGTCACTGTCTTGTTGCCATAGGTTCGTAAGATCCCCACTATAAGAGAACCTACACGAACGACCCTGTAGTTGGCACACTGTGGTCACTGTCTTGAAAGCGGTGTGTGACAACAAGTGTCACCTTGGAACATAAAGATTTTATGTATTTGACCTGATGTGACTAGGTGCTATATAAACATAGGTGGCAATGTTTACGACGATCTGCAATTAGAATCAAGCGGCATAGATATTTAGGACTCCGTTCGACAACATGTCAATTAAATAACTCATTAGGGTGGGGTCAACAGGCGATGACCAACTACGATGACCAATGCGCGGTCGCCATAAAGTGGAAACGACGTACTTAAAAGATGCCGATTTCACGCAATGTATTATACCTTGCATTTTATGGCTACATTATTTACCCAAATCACTGGGTGTGTATTTTGCCCTGCATTAGTAGTGAGTCGGTACTGAATTAAATTATCTATCAAACATGTTTTGCTACCAGTTGCTCAACATTGCGTGCATCCCCCCATTTCTGTTATCATATTTACTCTTTGGCGAGTGGATTCTACTGAGAGCTTGTAATAATCTAGTACCTCATACGAGGGTTGTCAAACGACATTAGTGTTCACAATCATAATTGCTTGGATCACAGTTGAATCTAGATGTTGCCCTCCTTAATCGTATGCGGCAGTAGAACGACACTAATTTTGTGATCTGAGTAATATATCTGGCTGTCATGCTCCTATTGAAGTACGTCAGCTACTTTTCATACATCATTACTAACCACAAGTTAGACATGACTGATGTCAGCGAAGCGACCTTAAATGGATGGCAGAAGAGAAACGATTACTTGCGCCTTGGGCTATTTGCTAACAGCCAAGGGAGATGAATCGTCGCGACCAGCCTTTCTTCAACACTGTCAAATGATTTGCAGATATATGCGCTGAAATGTGTCCATCTTGGTTACCCTAAATGATAGTTAGCGATAATTTTGTAAATAATGTTTTTGTGTGATAACTACTTATATAATTGCGTCTGTATGGAATGTTCTAGTATTTTGACCGGCTGGCAATGCTTCTAGATGCACCAAATAACTTGTAATCTTCTAACAATTGTTTTTCAGTTTTACACTGAACCAAACAACAACATTTCGTTAAATTTAGTTATGTAGTTATGGCATAGTTCATGGCATTTAAGTCCAACTTTGGTAACAGTTTGAACACTTGTAACTAAAATAGATCATGTTCACGTGACGGACGGGTGACTTTGCCAGAAATTGTTAGCCAATCAAAGAGCAGCACGTAAGCATCTCTGACCTTTCCCTTTAATGTGTTAGTCAACAACTGCGACATTACCCCGTTCCTGTCTTTAAGTTTGTGTTCTCTAACTTGATATTCTGGCCTCGCGTGACCTCGGTGATTGCCTCAATATTTCAAATTTATTAGTTGTTTTGACTATAAAAGACCCCAGAGATCGGTGAGAAAGTGAGTTAGGACCTCGCTTCCAAACGGTGTCGTCGCTTGCAAGAAGACTTTCTACTGCCGCAAGAACTAGACAGACGTAAGTTACTCTAACATTGCATTGTCACTTTGGACATTTTGGTTAGGTTGAAACGTGTCTTCGTCAAAAAGAAAACGCTTAATCGATACATAATTTCGCTAAAGGTTTGTTAGTGCGTCGTGGAATCATATTAATTAAACGCATTCAATAGGCCGTTAACACGTTAAACAATTACCCTGTTGTAGTTAATGCTGGTTATGTCATTATTTCCATTAGTTTTACGTATGTTAATAAATGTGTACCTCTATCCGTGTTTACGTGTTTTGTTCTTGTAATAAGCTACTTTTCAGCTAACCCGTTTTCATTTATTCATCTGTCACCAAGTACTAGGATGACTGATTTGAAAGCAGCGTTGGTGCTCTGCCTGCTTGGTCTCGTGGCGGCCTCGCTCGCCGAGCAGACAGCCGAAGTCGACGAAGACACTGGCTTGGAACGTGGCGTGAGGGAAGTGAGCGAAGATGTCGCCACTGACGCCGATAACTACGGTGACGTCATGAACCGGGAGAAGAGACACCGTGAGTGGTACAATTGTCTTCCGTGCAGTCTCACCTTTCTATGCTAGTACCCTACTTCAGCAGTGCAGTTAGTTTAGGTGTGGACTAACTGTTAAACAGACGTGTAATGCCCTCTTTCACAACAGTGCTCCGGGTGACGTAAAACGTTAACGTGTGCAACACTGTTCGATACAGGTAGTTACTCAGTCCCTTTGTTTTTCCTATTCAGTTTTTACATTGGTTCAAATATCGCATAATCATCAAGCTATGAACATGAACTTACGACGTAGCAGCCGATATACACTTGCTGCTCACTCCTGCGAGAAATCATAGGCGGCTTCGATCAACTAGTTCCAGTAAATGTTCTTTCCATACTTAAGGTAACAGTTGGATCTAAATTATTTGTTGTTGCCGCATCAACTATTTCGAATTCATTTCCTATTAGCATTAAACTAGCAGAACATATAATTATATTTCCTATTAGCATTAAGCTAGCAGAACATATAATTACATTTCCTATTAGCATTAAGCTAGCAGAACATATAATTAAATTTCCTATTAGCATTAAGCTAGCAGAACATATAATTACATTTCCTATTAGCATTAAGCTAGCAGAACATATAATTACATTTCCTATTAGCATTAAGCTAGCAGAACATATAATTACATTTCCTATTAGCATTAAGCTAGCAGGACATATAATTACATTTCCTATTAGCATTAAGCTAGCAAGACATATAATTACATTTCCTATTAGCATTAAACTAGCAGGACATATACTTACATTTCCTATTAGCATTAAGCTAGCAGGACATATAATTACATTTCCTATTAGCATTAAGCTAGCAGGACATATAATTACATTTCCTATTAGCATTAAACTAGCAGGACATATAATTACATTTCCTATTAGCATTAAGCTAGCAGGACATATAATTACATTTCCTATTAGCATTAAGCTAGCAGGACATATAATTACATTTCCTATTAGCATTAAACTAGCAGGACATATAATTACATTTCCTATTAGCATTAAGCTAGCAGGACATATCATTACATTTCCTATTAGCATTAAGCTAGCAGGACATATAATTACATTTCCTATTAGCATTAAGCTAGCAGAACATATAATTACGTTTCCTATTAGCATTAAGCTAGCAGAACATATAATTACATTTCCTATTAGCATTAAGCTAGCAGAACATATAATTACATTTCCTATTAGCATTAAGCTAGCAGAACATATAATTACATTTCCTATTAGCATTAAACTAGCAGGACATATAATTACATTTCCTATTAGCATTAAGCTAGCAGAACATATAATTACATTTCCTATTAGCATTAAGCTAGCAGAACATATAATTACATTCAGGCGTCACAAGGAGAGCGTCTTTCTTGCCTCGATTTCCCCCTTAATTCATTGGGATATCCATCAAATTGTTTGTTTCCTCGCCAGAATTTGTTGATCGTGACTGCCCAACCCATTGACTTAGCGGGCCGCTGAGCTCAATTTCCTTATATTTCCGCATTTAATAAGTTTAAATAATGCATTTATTGAGCATTAGCTAATCTTATCAATGGCTAACATTTAGTTGAATATGATAGAGCATATATTTGTCCATGTTGCTTATTTTGTTGCGGTTTTTAAACAACATTTCATAGCTGTTAGTATTCAACTTGTAAATGTATGTACTATGGCCCGAAAAAGTGTGGGTAATTCGTTTATTTAATTACAAAGCGCAATTGTCTTGCTTCGCAGTTAGGGACGTGTTGTGTGGAATCTGTCACCCGAAGAAGAACATCCCGATTGAGCCCCCGTGTCATCGCTTCAAAATTGTCACGTACAAGAAGAAGAGTAAATGCGGTTTGTGGCGTCGTCGGCACATCTGCTACAAGTACGTGTTGTCTTTAACTGTGGAGACAAACGACATCACGTTAACACCAATACTGATCGTTGATATCGGCACCATTTCCCATTTTTAAAGGCACTTGCAAGAATATTTCAAAGCCTGCCGATTAACGAATGGGTTTGGCAAAAGGACGACGTACAGTCAAACTCACGGGTTGTAGTTTGACAATAACGTACAGTCAAACTCACGGGTTGTAGTTTGACAATAACGTACAGTCAAACTCACGGGTTGTAGTTTGACAATAACGTACAGTCAAACTCACGGGTTGTAGTTTGACAATAACGTACAGTCAAACTCACGGGTTGTAGTTTGACAATAACGTACAGTCAAACTCACGGGTTGTAGTTTGACAATAACGTACAGTCAAACTCACGGGTTGTAGTTTGACAATAACGTACAGTCAAACTCACGGGTTGTAGTTTGACAATAACGTACAGTCAAACTCACGGGTTGTAGTTTGACAATAACGTACAGTCAAACTCACGGGTTGTAGTTTGACAATAACGTACAGTCAAACTCACGGGTTGTAGTTTGACAATAACGTACAGTCAAACTCACGGGTTGTAGTTTGACAATAACGTACAGTCAAACTCACGGGTTGTAGTTTGACAATAACGTACAGTCAAACTCACGGGTTGTAGTTTGACAATAACGTACAGTCAAACTCACGGGTTGTAGTTTGACAATAACGTACAGTCAAACTCACGGGTTGTAGTTTGACAATAACGTACAGTCAAACTCACGGGTTGTAGTTTGACAATAATGCATCATCAGTGTTCGGGTTGTGACGTATTAACGTAGACGATTAATTTTACAATACTAATCTAACTCTAATCGAGCTAGCGTATGTTTGTATGTGGTTATGTTAACGTTTTCCTCCTAGACGGCTTGCACCTCGGGCCAAACTTTCAGGGATTAATCTATGACCCCACGAATGAAACGTAACGCCTTTATTTTTTCGAAATACCCCGTATATCAAGGGTTCTATTGGTTTTTATGGTAAATCAATTATTCGCTACGTAAAATGTTAACTTCCAACAATCGCAGAAACCGCGCGCGCGGCGAATACTTCGGTATATAAACCGTTTGAGAGAACGAAGCGCCACCTGGCACATAACATTTAACTATGTGGGCGGTTTGTAATAATTATAGTAGAAAACACGCCTACCAATTGTACATAGTTAATACCTACGAATTACTTTTCATGATTACTGCATACAATTATTTGCAACGCTACGTTAGATGTCGCCCTCTGGCACGTAGCATCGACTAGGTTCCTTGGCAACGGCGCCACGAATTACACGCTGGCACAATGTAGGAAGATGTAGACATTGTTTTCTAGCCATATTCATAAAAAGCGATCACCTTTTTGGTAAACATTGCTATCACGACTGTCACGTATGAACTACCAAGTTATCCCGTCCTGGAAACGGGCATTTTTGTTAGTATTAAAAAAGAGAAAAGAAGGCGAGGTAATATTTGTATCGCGAGGCACGTTCAAGTTGTTCTATTGCGATCAGACGTAAATATGCTGCATGTTTTGGCAGGACCAAACGCAGACTGACGTCAACGAAGTACTGCTGCAACCAAGGTGTTTTGTTCAAGATCGCCAAGAACATTCACGTGTGCGTCAAGAAAGGTGAGTGTGATTTTATTGTCAGGAAATACGTACTCGATTTTAACCAAATTTGCGAATGTCGAATATTTCTTTATTATTTTTGTATTATGTGTGCCTTGAATTGCACGAGCGAATTGTCATACGAAACATGGACCAAAAAGGTGGCGAAAAAGTACAATTATCCAACAGAATCTATTAATATCTAGAAATATTTGGTGAATTGTAACAGCTTAGGTAAATTTGTAATGGCTGTATGTCTGCAGGATCCAGTATCTGCGGAGGTTTCTTCATGCGTGGACCCAGCTATCGCGCGTGCACCTTCCGGTAAGTTCCGAATATGTGTGTAATAAGACTACAGCACGAGTTTATTTACAATACATTTAAGAAAGGTCGTCATAATATACGGAGGGGCAAGAACACGTTGCACCAAGAAGGAAATAGTAATTTCATGCTGCTTCCAAACCGGGAGACGAGCCAACAGTTCTTGATATGAAGTTCAGTAAAAATGTCCTATGTGTGAATGCCATTTTGTACTGTATTTACGTACGTAGCCAATGTAAGCGTCTTTCATCCTAAGCTCGTAACTGCTGTTGCGATGATTACTAATATCAACCTCTAAAATGTGGACAATTTTATTTCATAAATACTTGTTGGCGCTGTTGGCTAAATAACGCGCCGATTTTTGATATCACGTAGAGTCCGAGTGGGTTTGTAGTCAGGCATTTGCCAAGGCGTTTTGGGGATGGCGCAGCGCTATGCCCTCCCCCCAATTGTAATGGGGGGCATAGCGCGGCGACTGGCTACGTAGTGCCTTGCCCTGCCTGGTCGCCGCCATGTAGTTGAAAGGGTGCCCCGATCAGCCGGCGTCGGCTATTTTTTATGTGCACTACAGGCGCGCTTGAAAACTTGAAGAATATGCGTTGAAATGTCATTAAATTGACAAGATATTCATGCTATTCAATGTTGCCGCCATTACAGGAAGCTAGCCATGCCTCGTGGTTATCACGTGGTATATCATGTGACCGGCATAAAACAGAAAATCACAACAGATGAATACGACAACAAGGGTTACAGTATATATTCTGTATGAAACCTAGGAGTATTAAAAGTGATTTTCACGAAATGATGCAAAATTGGAGAAAGCAAACATGTGTTTCTTGGTAGGGTTTATTTTGAGGGTTGACAATACGTGTTTTACCTAAGTTTATGTATAGCCGACATAGGCTATACATAGAAGAAAGAAGAAAAAGCCTATGTCGCCAGTAGTATATTATTCCTACAAAACTATGCCATAAAAAATAAGTTACGTTATATTTTAAATGAAATAAGTTACATAAGTTGCCATCATGCAACTGCACGAGGAGGATTGGCGGCTCGCCCGCCCATTGAGCCTGACAATGGGGGTCTAAATAAAATATGTTGTTGTACTGGAAAGTAACATATTTCATCTGTTCAATTACAAATTTGTTATGCATGTCATGTGATAGGTTGCCACAAATTCTGCCACCTTGCCCTCAAAATAATTTCACGCGCGCGAATTTGCCCTGAATCAGCAGTATGCCCTTTTGAAAACCTAGGCAAATCACTGATAGTAGTTACGACGTCATATAGCGTGCAGACGCAACAAGAAATACCAAATAATTATTGTCGGCCCCCTTTCTAGTTGTGGTGAGTCAGCGAGCACGGATCATCTTTGAGCAGACCAGTTAAGCCCGCAGCACATTATCTGATGTTTCAGTGTGCTGCGAATTCCGACAAGATCGGAGCTTGTCGGATAATATCTGACGGTGCTAGATCTCAGGACGTCCTGACGGGCCTTGTCGGCTAGTGTGCTGCAGACTCGCGCGATTAGCGACCAATAGGAAGCGTGATTGCAGTCACGCGCACAAGCGTCATTATAAACATGATGGCCCCCAGTTCCACGGCCGCGATAATAAATGGGATTATGCCTTAGTTAGACTTCCTGGTGCGTTATAAACGAATGTAAGGCACAGTAATTTTAGATATGTGTATTTAAAAAAATTCATATCATCTAACACAACTGCATTTTAGCAGGCACATTGGCAAGTTTGCTTGTAGAATATGTTAACAGTATAACTGTGGATGTTTAGATGATTTCAATAGGCTTGAAGGATTTTGTTTGTTTGCTGTTCTGCGTATCCTTATCCTCCGTAGCATAATGAAGACAAACAAAGCTACCTTCTGTTTTCTTCTCCCCATCGCCGCCATGTGTGGTGTGAGCGCCGCCATGTTTGCTTAATTTCAAATTCGCCACTAGAGGCGTGTAATTGCGAAAAAATATCGGCGACAAAATATCGGCTAGTGTGCTGCGAGCTGATGGCCCGACATATTTAACCCTGACGAAAAATCGGCTAGTGTGCTGCGGGCTTTAGTTATACTGCTTGCAAAAGTTATACTTACTGCAAACGTTTCAAAGAAAAACTATTTAAAAATCAGCAAAACCTAATTAGATGTAACCAATTCAGAACAACAAGTACATCGTTTTCCCACCAATGAGGTAATTTGTGTGAAGACATTGCATCAGTGTGATTATATTCTATGTAGTAATGACACATATATTATACAACTTATGAAACTAATTGATGGGATCGTAAAAACAATTCATTTTCCATATTGAAATAATTATTCTGTTAGGGTGTGTGTGTGTGCGTACATGCGTGCGTACGTCAAAAATACGAAACTAAAACACACACAATAGAAACTTACGCTCAATGTCAAGGAATACATAACTAACAAATTGGGTAAAGCTAGCTATGCTCGAGTATGACTTATTCTGCCCGTTCCAGCTAAGTTCGTACATAATTCTATAAGAGAGGCAACGATTAATCTTATCCATTACTTTCTTTTTAGCCGGCGGAAGTTCTGTTCCCTGCGCTACAAGCTGAACGGTTCTACGTGTTACAGAAGTACGTATATAATCGTTCCTACCTAAACCACACCAGCCATTGATGACGTTCCGTTATGCGATCATGTAATATTGAAGTGTATAGCTTGATTTGACGCACACAAAATGTTACCTTACACAAAGGCGATCCTACGCTCAGCACTAAATATGTGCAATGAAAACATGTTTATACTACAATGATTAATGTATGGCATGTAATGATTAAAAACTATATGAAAGACCCTGTTTTGTAATATTATATGAAATATACTAAAATAGTCATCAATATGTTATATCTTTATATAATCTGGAGTCCGGTAAATATTAAAGAAGAAGGTGCATGAAGTAAGTATATAATAATACTAAATGGAACACTTGTCCTACACAGAGTAACCGGTGTGAAGTAAGTATATAATAATACTAAATGGAACACTTGTCCTACACAGAGTAACCGGCATGAAGTAAGTATATAATAATACTAAATGGAACATTTGTCCTACACAGAGTAACCGGCATGAAGTAAGTATATAATAATACTAAATGGAACACTTGTCCTACACAGAGTAACCGGCATGAAGTAAGTATATAATAATACTAAATGGAAAAACTTGTCCTACACAGAGTAACCGGCATGAAGTAAGTATATAATAATACTAAATGGAACACTTGTCCTACACAGAGTAACCGGCGTGAAGTAAGTATATAATAATACTAAATGGAACACTTGTCCTACACAGAGTAACCGGCATGAAGTAAGTATATAATAATACTAAATGGAACACTTGTCCTATACAGAGTAACCGGCATGAAGATGGACGCTCGAGCGGACAAAGACGCATTGACCGCCATGGCACCCCTTCTGATTTGGAGTCTTAGCACATCGTTGTTATCACTTTGAAATAAACTCGTTCAAACAATTACTGTATATCGTGTATATGTTTCTTCAATAATTATTATCCTTATTTAACTATCGTATCCTTGGTAAATATATTGCTGATGTAAGCAGAACTAGAACTAGTGAAGAGTTGCAACCACTGTATGAACGGTCACTGCCGATATTGCGCGGACGAGTATTAGCCTGAATTTTAATCCATTCTATTTTAATTCATGACTTTCAGACACTCCCGTTGTTGTCTGCCGAACATTGTATCAGCGTCACGCAGATGGCATCTCAAAAGCGACTGTGATGCATGTCCAATGCAGTCGTTTGTGTAGGTTGAGGGGATTCCTAATGTATTGACATTAATAAGAATGTTATGCTGGGATACCACACAATTCCGTTTTGCTTTGAGAAAGCAATTAGAAACAACAACACACATGTTTGCCATAAATATATGTTTCTATGAGTTCCCAATTACATCGGTATCAACATCTGCTCATGGAAAAGTGGGAAAGTGAATAAACGCCAATTTACGGGCTCACGACATATCGTGCGCGTGAGCAAGCATCGCACAATGACTTATTAGGAAAATAATTTTGTAATTTCAAACCCATATACATAAATGAGAACATAAAAATAATTTGCACCAACATTTTACATATTAATCATAGCCAAAATCGATTATAAACCAGTTTTTCCCAAAACATGATTCCTTTGGTAAAACTCTGACTAGAGGCATAGCAGTCACAATTACAGCTAATATAGAAATGTTAAATTGTGTTGTGTATTATTTACAACATTTTAAAATAATCAGGTTAATAGCTACACACACACACACACACACACACACACACACACACACACACACACACACACACACACACACACACACACACACACACACACACACACACACACACACACACACATATATATATATATTTATACATTTATACATACATATATATATATATATATATATATATATATATATATATCATATACATATATATATATATTTATACATTTATACATATATATATATAAATATATATATATATATATATATATATATATATATATATATATAATTATATATTATATACATATATATCTATTTATACATTTATACATATATATATAAATATATATATACATATATATATATATATATATATATATATATATATATATATATATATATATATATATATATATATAAACATATATTGTGTCGGGTTCATTGCTTAAATGCGGTATTGCGAATAGGGAAATACACAGAAGCCTCCGCTAATCGAGCTCTCTAGTCTAAGCCTAGCTCTGCGGAGCTAGACTCGAGCCGAGGCCCCAGTCGTCTATAGATTTGCAGATGACACATTAATGTATCTAGCTCTTAAACCCACATCAAATTCTGCTGTTCTCCAGGGGGATCTGGATAACCTTGCAAAATGGGAGATGTCTTGGAAAATGGAGTTGCACTAACCTCAGATCTTCAGTGGAATACCCATATAAATAACATCAAAGCAAATAGATCGTTAGGTTTCCTCCGCAGAAACTTAGTTCCATCCACCAAAATAAAAACTCAAGTCTACTTTGCCCTATTCAGATCCCTTCATGAGAGCAGCAGTACTGTACTGGATCCCTATACACAGACACAAATAGTCAGTTCCCGTGAATATTGTCAATAGGAGAATACATTCTTAGGCCTATCATATCCCTTACTCGATATGCAATTAATACTTATATGTTTTCTCCTAATACTATTTTACTTTGGAACTCCCTCCCTCAACACAATGTTAGGCTAAACAGACTGGTTGCGTTTAAGAGTAACATCCAGACACGTCTTTGTCCAAGACTTTAGATGGGCACAAAAATTAACTGTCTATATGTAAGTATCACCGTCAGTTTCGCATATATGTAGCTGCCATTTTGTAGACGAGCCCGGGGGCCCATGGCGATGGTTCGGACATTACAAAATATGGTAAATTTCCCCGAAGGTGAAGTATTACGTCGAAGGAACCAATGTGTATTTTTGACGTAAATTATGCTACTCAGAACAATAGTTACGTGCAATTGTTAGCAACGCTACGCGTGTTTCTATGATTGTTACGTCATCTTCATCAAACGTCCAATGCTATGCGTGTTTCTATGATTGTTACGTCATCTTCATCAAACGTCCAACGAACGCTTCGTGAAAACGGCAGTTGTACGTGATTTTTTGGCGCGAAAATGTCATTTCCATTGGCATTGCACTACCAAAACTTCGCATGGTAGTGCAAGGAATCATAAGCTCTTGTCTTCCGTGCAATGCCGGTCAACTGGGCTAGTTTAATATAATTTCCCCCACCATACCAAACGCCAAAATGCGTATTGGATGGAATGCAATAGGCCGTGTTTCTCCTTTCGCTACTGAAATGCAGATACCTTGGAACTCGTTAACCTACGGAGGTTGAAACAAACTTACTCCGCCACTCAGCTTTCTTCTATTTGTAGCGGACTTAGTTATACGATTTCATTTTCACTTGATGCCAACTATAATATGTGCATAGAACGGCCTCGTGCGCAACACATATATTGATTTTGGCGTAAAAAAAAATTCGTCGAAAACACGGGAAATCGGGATCAAAGAAAAGAAGCGTAATTTCTCACCTGAAACTGGTAATGTTGACACCTATGCCGACACATCATCATCAGCCTCTCAGCTAAGGCACATGTGTCTCTCCCTAGTGGTGAATTATTCCATAATTAGTCCAGCTTTGGGATGTGGCACAGAAATATTAGTGAATTGTTAGCAGGCTTGTTGACAATGCGGATTCAAATGCTTCTGTGAAATGTTCAGTTCATTTGCATTTGATTCCGTGCCGTAAACATATGCATTTCAATGTGACGGCAAACAACTGATTTTTAAATGTCCAATCAAATACCGACGCAATTGTTTGAATACTCATTACTGTTGGATTATGAACCTGATATACAGTTTTCCATTATTTATTCCAAAAGTAAAATAAAGCTCATCTTCAACAAGTACTTGTATTGCTTTCCAAATAGCATTGGTGGATGCTCAGCGGTTGACTTATCACTGACCGTTGATCGGTAAAAGGCGGATATAACCTGTAAAATTAAATGCGACACGCACAAATATATTCTGTGTCTCATTTACCCAAAACGGAGACATTGTGCTTCAAAACTTTAATTGCAAAATAGTATGCAAATATGTGTGATATGTCTTACCATTGCCGTGAGACAGTGACTTTTAATGCAAAACCGTGAGTCTCACGACTTATTCGTGAGAGTTGACAGGTATGGTAGGGGTGCAGTGCAGGTCGGAGCGCATGAAACACAGACTGGTGTCGTACCAACTTTGCAACAGACAGGCCAGTTTCCTGTAGAACAGACGGGCGTACAACAGCCATGCCGTGCTGTTCGCAGAACTGTTTGCTGAGCAGTAACATATACAATAACAATTGCAACGCCGAATGCAGCTGCAACTTGCAATGGCATAGATTGTATGTGGGTTTCATATTATGGTTTCTGGACTTCATTTAGTCTCGCTTATCCGACTGTTGCTCGCCTTCATGAATTCGCCTAGAAGAGAGTCCAAATGCCCGGATGGCACCTCGATTAGTTAATTATATATGCATACATAACATCCGTCGCACTAAAAAGTACACGTTGCATCCTGGCGACGATGTGAGCAACAAACGGTGGCGCCACACCACGGAGCCTGGATAATCGAGGCTAGGTTTCACGTTATGTTTCGTGCACAATGGAAGTTCCACAATGCAATTTGGAACGTAGCATGTAACATGATGCAGTGTTGGCCCCGTATCATTTCATACGCTGATTCGTTAACATCGTCGTCGCCACATGTAGTGTCGATGGCCGGTAATAATACATGATAAAACAGATGTAACACGAAATATCTTTATTCACGATGGCCCACTTCTCTGGAGCGTAGTGGTTTCCCTTGTTTTTATCTCGTTGATCGCTAGGTGGCAGCATGATACAGCGTGGATATCACAGTAATGAGCAGATGATCTCAAGTCTCAAGTGGTTTACTCCAAACAGCTCAAACTTGGGCTAACGCAGGAGTTTGTGGTGGACTGTGCGCATGCGCTGTGGGTGGTACATTCGATTAAAAGACTAGTATCATTAATGTTGCCGAAATGGTTTTATCTGATAGTTTTATTTATTTTATGTATAAGATGATTAACGAAAATTGTCAATAGGTTGGTTGTGTGTATGGATACTGTCGCTGCCTTGCCACATGCACACATAGACAGTCTCCATACCCACACCATGGATAAGTTTACACTGAGCACTGTGTTTTAAAGGCAGTTTAGGTGAGGAGGTGTGGTGAAAGGGAGTTCCATAATAGCTTCTTGAAATAATTTTGGGTTTTTTATGTTGGTAATTTTTGATGGAATCATATTCCATATGCGAATGGCTCTGGGATAAAATGAAAAGACCATTGCATTTATACGACACTTGGGGGCTATTTATTGTCCACGGGTTCGAGAGCGAGTTATTAGGCCCGGAGGGGGGGTGATCTCAATAATGTTGTTTAGAATTTTGTAGAAGGTAGTGGCTTGTTTGATAATGCGCCTTCGTTCGAGGGTTGGCCATCAAAGGGCAGTAATTAGATCTGTTGGATTTGTGTTCCGTCTGTAATAATTTTTAACAAATATGGCAGCAGAGTGTTGCACTCTTTCAAGGCTTTTAATTTGTGAAAAGGTGTGGGGATTCCATATGGGTGAAGAGTACTCAAGTTTTGGCCGGATTAGCATGTTGTAGGCTGTTTGCTTAACTTCGGGTTTACATGGGCCAAGAGTTCGTTTAATCATGCCTAAACATTTCGAAGATTTTGAAGTTATGTAAGTGACGTGATTTGTCCAGGTTAGTTTGGAATCCAATTTTACTCCGAGGTATGAGTGGCTGGATACGGTGGATAATGGCTGGCCAGAAAGCGAGTACTTGTGTGTGCTGTGTTCAGTTTTGTTTGTTATAGGAAGGTGGACGCATTTAGATACATTAAATTCCATTTGCCATTTGGCTGACCATGTTTCGAGTTGGCTTAGGTCAGTTTGGAGAATTTCGTGGTCGGTTTTGGAAGAAATTTTACATTTTACGATGGAATCTTTGTCCGGCCTGTGAATCCAGTTGATGTGCTACATATGGACACGGTGTGCATATGTGTATTACAATTTAATACAATTAAGGTAGTACTTTGCTACTGTAATACATTAATAATGTTTTTAAATACGTTTTGATTTCCATTCCAAATATAACACAACATTAACATAGAAACAACGCACTAGAAACAAATTAAAATGCAATGCAAAAGCATAAGCAAAATATTCGCATTTTCATTAGAACACCCTCCTAGAAAATGGCATTTGCATTTACTTATATTTTTGAATGAATTGAAGCGTTTGCATTTGCATTCGACTGCGTTGTCGTGCATTTATTAACTAGCTTGTTTGTTAGTTTGTGATAAAAGAGTGATTATTGTTTAAGGAATATTTATATCCACATATGGAACTACTTCAATTTCGTAAGACTTGTAAACATTCAGCATATAAAATACATCCCTGAACCCAATGGTTAGTTGAAGCATATATGTCTTTTCAATAAATAGCTGACAATTGAGACGTTTAATTTAGTTGAGGCTTTTTCAGATCGCCACCAACTTAAAATGACACCATCATTGAACATATTTACTGGTTTGCGTCATTCAGACAATATACTGTATTTTCTTGCGTGCTTATGACAGTTTATGTACTTACACTTCAAATTATGACACAGGTGCTACATTATTGTGAGTAGCAGGGCACAGCGTCTGATATCCACTGGAGCAAGGCTTGTATTGATGATGGCGTCGGGTTCACTAATCACATCGCTAACCTTTGCACTACCGCCGTGTCAGTTATGTACAGGGGCCCGTTTCATTGAGATCTAGACCTCACAAACTGTTCCGTTGTTAAATGTTATGAATGTTTCAGAAACTAGTTTCCCTAATCAATGGGAACGAAATGTCCACCATAAATACCACAGTAAGCATAACTGGACGAAAACTTGTTAAAACGTTGGAGAAAGTCTTCGATTAGTTTCCGTAGACTGTACTAAGACGGATACGTTTCAAGTATGTACAATTACGTGTTGTGCAATTAAAAGTTACTAAATTGTTTTAC